>JXSR01S001180.1:71998-87674 GCA_000969725.1 Ophiothrix spiculata | reverse complement strand
AATAAGGGTGTAAGCATGTTTCAAATCAAATAAGCAGCCAGTTCTGAGACCCAAAATGGCCCCCGAAATATCTGTTATGCTCAAAAATGGGTTAACCCTAAAATCCGCCCCCCCCTCCGGAATTTTTTTTATAACTCCGCCGGTTGTAATTTTTTCGCGCTGAAACTTCTTGACTTTTTTTCTTAAAGCCTTGCGCTTATTTTAAGACCATTTTGGTGAAAATCGGACCTAGGGTTAGGACGTGGCGTTCCGTAATGGCAAGCTAGGTCAACCGAAAAACTGACCAAAAACTGATTTTCAATGCAAATTACATACAAATCGTGTTTTTTGTTATTAGGATACACTTCAACTATGTTTTATTGTATTTACTTGATTTATTTAGAGTAAGAACATGCCTAAGTATACTTTGCCACACATTATTGATAAAAATTGCAACTTTTGCTCGAAAAAATTGCGAAAAACGACGATTTTGGCGATTTTTGGTGATTTTCGCGTTTTTCGACGCGACGTCACTGTGACGTCATACAAGGTCCGATTTCAATTTTTTTGGTACCAATAGACTCGTGAGGGTCATACACTTGGATGTTTCGTCAATCGGTTTCCGAGATCGGAAGGGGGCGGATTCGCCCCCCCCCCCGGCTGTGAGATGGGTCGAAAAAGCCCGGCTTTTGAGGGTTAAAGTAATTTTAAAATCGCATCAAAAACACTAAATTTTCAAAATGATCGATGGAAATAGGCTTTTAGGGTAGCAATGAGAATATTTCTTGCCAAATAAGGGTGATAGCATGTCCCAAGTCCAATATGGAGCCTGTACAGAGATCCAAAATGGCCGCCGAAATACAATTATCATGGCACAAAATGGCTTAAGGAGACTTTGACACGATGTGAAACACACCAAATATACAAAATAATAGATGGTAAATAACTTTGATTGTAACAATAGGAACATTTCTTCCCATATACTGTGGTTTACATGTTTATAATCTAACATTGGTGATTTAATACCATTTCAAAATCACATTAACTCATTTTCGTACCTAAAAATCGTATTTTGGCAGCCATTTTGGATCTCAGACAAGCTGAATATTGCATTTGAAATATCCTAACACTCTTATCGGGGATGAAATGTTCATCTGGTTACCCTCAAAGCCATTTTTCATTGATTATTTTGAACATTTGCTGTTTTTGATAATATTTCAAAGTCACATCAAACCATTTTTGTGCATAAAATTGTATTTTGGCGGCCATTTTGGGTCTCATTAAGGCTCTATATTGAATATGATACAAGCTAAGAATACAATTAGGAGGTAAATTATATCGTTGTAATGTTATTTCCTTTTGAGTATTTAAAATTGATTCTTCTAAGTAACATTTATGGTATGTTACATGAATTAAATATATTAAAAACACATAAATTGATGTATATTTTAATCAACTTTAAAGATAAAAAGCGCCCTCTATGTGTGTGGACAGGTGTATTTTTAAGCCTTAGTTTTTTGGAATTGGTCTTACAATCCACCTGCTGGTATATTTAATAGATATAATTCAATTACTTTCTTATAAACCAATGACTGATAACATTTTTATTGAAAATTGATGCATTTTAGTCAATTTTGGAGGCCATTTTGAAAAGCGCCCTCAAAAACGACTCTACAATTTTGCCAACAAGTTGTTATGGACAGCTTATGGTACAAAGTAACTGATAAAAGTGAAAAATCACTTTTGGCACAACTATTGCAGTAGATTACAAATGCCCCCTGAGTATTATGACATTTTATTGGATTTTTAAGGCGATATGACAGAAAAATTTATTCACAATTTTCATGATGATACAACCGTACTCAACTCAACCGTATCCGCCTCCACCCTAGCTAATTAATTTTAACAAGTCATTAAGCTTAATTAGACACTTTATTTGGATTTTATTCTTAATTCTTGAAAGACTAAACGATCATCTTTAGAATCATACCCAAATTATGACATTTCATTGGATTATTATAAAGATATTGAAAAATTGATGCATAAATCATTCTTAATGTACATAACAAATCCACCTTTTAAGTGTCCACATTAAAAACATGACCATATGTGTATTCTTCGAATATACAGATATTCAGTACGCTGGTATTTTAGCTCATTAAAAGGCCAATCCTTGTCATTGTTTAAGATTGTTAGATATATGTTAAGTAAAATCATATAGCTAAATTATATATGAACATTTTAACATGCATCGAACGTTCTCTAAATTGGATGAAACTTTCTGCAGATATAACATTGAAAAGATTCATTAGGATTGGTAGTTAACAATATATTAAAGGTTCTATATCCTAATCCAGTATGTTCACTCACCAGTGGACGTTTCGACAACATCTGTTGTCTATCTCAACACTTAGATGGAAGTGCCAATTCCGATGCTAGTTGATGGTTTCCTAGCGACGGTGTTGCCAGATCATTTGACATCCGGTTTCCTTGGAATTAGCACATCATCAAAAATATGTGAAAGTTGATACTGCCCCTTGTCTCGTTTCATGATGGCGTCTCCTTTCTTTCTAATTTGTATAGCCTCCTTTACCCATATCTTGTATCTGTCCTGTTCAGTGCCTACAACCCTCAACTCCTCCCATCAAATAATATGGTCTGTGATGGGTGATTTATTCACCGTAGAAAGCGACTGCTTTCGTGAAGATCTATAGATGACAAAATCAGGTCAGATTGATATCATCATAAATGAGTGAAGCATTTCCCAGAATACATGGTTCCCCATCGTCTGGTTTCGATGTGGTAAACCAAAACATTTCACGGGGGTTATATTAGTTGGAGATGTGGACCAGGATTTCGTGGTTCTTACAGAGTGAGCAGCATGAGTGTTTTGCTTGCCCCACCACTTTGGCGAGACCCAAGACTCAAGACTTAAGTAAATATTTAAACGTTTTCTTCAATTGAACTTTTTGGTATTCGCTTTGAAGTAAGTCCGGGAAATTCCCGGTCCCCGGAGCTGTATGTGCATTTGGTTTTTCGGCCATGCTCGCTTCAGCAGGTCCATCTTTATGTACTCCGATCCTCCTCTTCCATATAAAACTGATTAAAAAAAGATTTTGGGCTGAGTGGAAATAAGTTTCATTACAGGCTTTCTTGGGTTCTCCTTGGCGTTTAGCCTGAATAATTCTTTCTTTCTGATTTATTTTCATCATCTGCTATGTTCTGCTACAACCATTATTTAATTGATAATGCGCAGTGCAGAAACGTAAACAAAGTTAACATAGGCTCTCTGTGAGAGGAACTCTGTATTATCATAGGTATCCAACAGCAGAAATGAACAGAAATTAGGTAAAAATTTTCAAATTTTCAAACAGGATGCATCAGAAAAGGTGTAACCGTAAGGTGTGTCATACATGCTTTGACGTAAAATGTTTTGAGGCCCAGGTATTCATGACCTACATACATGCTATTTTTGCTAATCTCTGTAATGATGTGATCATAGGTAATGCTCCAATTTCTACTCATGTCTGACCTGATTAACCGCTGAATGATGGACACTTTTTTCAACTTAAAGCCCAACTTGTTGACATGTGGCATGACAACTGCCATCTGTATTGATCAGCATATGTTCTTTTGATAATGGGGTACCCTGGATGAGTGTGTTTCTTTAAAGTTCCCTTAAACCATATGAAAGGTGTACCCAAAAAAGCATTATTTAAGTTCAAGGTCGTGTGACTCGAAATTTGGAAACAGTTCGAAGATAATTTTCAGATACTCATAAAAATGTGTCTTGCACTGTCCAGCCATTGACGTTTGCGCAAAAAAAGCGATTATTAATGTTTGTCCATGGGCTAATCTATACATGACATTCATCATGCATACAAGTTACAACGAATTTTAATAATGTTCGTTTGTTGTTTGCGCAATTGTTGACAAAGCGCAAGGGAAATGTAAATACAAAACGTAAAAATCGTCAATGACTGAGTAGTTATATGATAAGGCATTGGTAACAAATTTTTGATTTTTGAGAGAAAAGAATCCTTTTTGTGCGCTAGTAAAATTCAGTTCTGCCCTGAACGGATCAGCCTTAAGTTCAATTGGTCCTTCTGTCATCATTTTTACGGTAATGATTTTAGAACCGATGACAATAAGACGTTTTGGGTATGTTTTAAAAAAGTATATTTTCTATTTTTATTATAATACTATTTGCGTACATACTTGATTTGAAAATAGTCCACAGTGTAGCTGGCTGCCCTAATACCCAATGATATTACACAATTTTGTACCTGCACTAAGTTTATGCTAAACTGGTCAGGTGCACAAGATAAGTCAATGACGAACCCTGATTTGCTTTGCTTCTCATGATTCGTACATTACGGAAATTTTTCGGCAAGCTAAAATATCGATTACCCTCACATTGCCCGAATACCCCTACAATCAAACGTGCCTAAAAGCGACAACTCTGACATAAAGCAGACATCCAGTTTGCTGGAATGTTTTCAAATCAGTAAATGATGCCTGCAGGTCTTACTTAATGTAGTACTTTTGTGTTCTGGGACAGACTTGTAATCCGCAAGATTTATCTCTGATCCCAGGATAAGATGGTATCTGCAGATTTTGTAATACCATATAAGTCTCACATAAGAAAAGCCTTGAATACTGTAAGGCAAGCTCGCGGACTTATCAATATTCCTTTTTGTACATTAAACACTTTTCAAAAAGTACATTTCCTGTACGGAAATTATTGGGATTCCATTGTAATTCAGATATTTAAAACACTTAATACCAAGTCTGTAGGAAAGTCACATATATGTTGTATGTTGTACGACATTATCTAGTCTAGTTATCTAATTCCAGACCCCATGAGGACAAAAACTAGGCCAAATGTGCCCCATGTTCTTCCCTCAATGATAGCTGTGGATTAGTATGCGGTATTGTCATTGCATTGTTTTCTGCAATTAAGGAAGAATGCACTTTTAGGGTACGAGGAATCCATCTGCTCAAGAAAATATTAATCCTAACTATTTTTCAATCATGAAAAGATAAATAGTTTCCACTGCCTTTGCGGGGACTCGAACCATGGATTATGGCAGGGGTTTGTCATGCATTACGAAGCGAGAGATCTACCGCTGAGCTATCAAGGCAGCGTTGAGATCGTGAACTAAAATCTAAAACATAAACATTAGAATGCCGTATTTTTCAATTGTTTACATAAAAAATGCAATTTTTGCCTCATTGGAATGCTCAATTTGTAAGTAAATTATGCGAATGCGTATATTAGACAAAATGTAGATAATGTAGATACTTAAAATAGGCAATTAACAGCTCGAACAGGGCAAACTCAGAGTCGTAATTCACGTCCGGATTTTCGGGCAAAACAACGCGGGTTTGTGACATTATCATTCAAAATCAATTCAGCATATTTATAAAATATTGTTTGTAATTCAATAAGAAGTATCAAGCCAATAATCTGTCAAAGTTTGAAACCAGTCGAATTGTTCGAACATCGTGAAATTATGAGGTTTCGGCGCAAAAGGGACACATTTTTCGAAGTAGTCTTTAGGCGTCATTTTGACCATGATAATGGACGTGAAATCACAAGTAAAGTTTCATATATAAACTATAGACTCTATTCAATATGTACGCCAACAATTGTGATATTCTGATAGGTATAAGTAGGTAAAAATTTGCAGTAAACATGACATTCAGCCGAGCGAGACGTTTTTAGGGACTTTAGTCTTAATACGGAAAATAATGTAGGTTCAATTTAAAATTAAAATGTAGCATTGTACATCTCATGATTTTTACACAGTTTTAGTAATTACCATCACATAATTTAGTAGCTTTCTCTTTTCATGCAATGAAGCTGTTCTGATAGACAATTTAATTATTTAGACGAATTCATCTGACACGTTTGAGTATGAACAGAATATACGGTAAGGCATATTATAAACGAAATGATAAGCAATGTAGAGGCAATACAAAAAGAGGCTCAACACAGATCTTGAGTCCCTCAAAGATAACTACTAAAAAGTATCAAAAGCTGTACACAGATGCCACAAGTTTTCTTGCTAAAATACATTGAATTTCTTTCCAGGTTTCCATTTGATGTCATACTTGCTCCCGAAACAACCAATCTCAAGGGCATTTGGGAAGACGTTCATATAAACTTCAACACCACAATCAAAGTAAAGAAGATATCGCTGATATCAAAAAGACAAAACAAAGCAAATAATTTAAAAAGATAAAACAGAGAAAGAAACAAAAAAAAATAAAAAAAATAATAAAAACACAGATTTAATATTGTAGCTGGCTGCCCTAATACCCAATGATATTACACGGTTGCTCATATAGTTGGAATAACAATATTGCTACCACTTTTTCATGTAAAGGTCAATTTATGATGAAAATATCTGGAAACTTATGTTGCTTTTGGTCAGATTTGATAGGTTATCTTGTTGGATGTGAAATGGAACTCCGAATGTCATTACACGTTACTTGCCTTAAACTTTTGTACCATTGATTTTGACATTTCACCGGTAATAAATCATCCAATATTTAGCCCACAACCCGCTAAGTTACCGTTTTTCATGCCATGAAGGACAGGAATATGCCTTGAGGGTATCATTGTGTCCTTCACAACCCTCAAAATAGACCACATAGTAGTGGGTGGGCTAAATATTAGTAAATATTGGATGATTTATTACCAGTTAAATGTCAGAATCAGTGGTACAAAAGTTTAAGGCAAGGAACATGTAATGGATCAATTTTCTCATGTACTGGTAAGGGGGTAACAACAAAAATGGGTGAAAACGTGATTTTTAGGTACAATTTGATTTGACCCCGCCTTGTTCAAGGTCACCTCTTTACTCAAGTTGAGTGATCATATGGAATGTTTATCCGTAGTAGAGTGATAAGCAGGGGATTAAATGTCTTTGTCACGCTTGACTGAGCCAAAAGAATGCTTGGAAGCAAAGCCCCTCACGCTTATGACATCTTAAAAGGTTTTCAAGATGTCACATACCGCCGGGGACCATTCCACGTTCACCACAACCCTATTTTTATAAATTGAGGGGCGTTGAAGGATCATTTTGGAAATTGGAATTAAAAACCACGTTTTTGACCAATTTTTGTTGTTGCCCCCTTACCAGTACATGAAAAAATTGATCACATTCGGAGTCCCATTTCACACCCAACAAGATTACCTATTAAATCTGACCAAAAGCAACATTAATTACCAGATATTTTTATCATAAATTGACCTTTTACATAAACAAGTGGTAAAAATATTTTTATTCCAACTATATGAGTAACCATGTATATGCACCATAAGGATATCACATTTCTAATTCATAAAGACGTTGCTCCTCTTACCTTTTTAGCATTTTTGAGTATTGCATTGATTCCGTTATGAGTGTTTTTTAATTTTAGAAAGCACCATGGGGGGATCCTTTCTTCTAGTTAAATGGCGCCCTAAATGTTGATGATTATGTAAATGTAATATAATGGGGAATTCCCTTTACATAACCCTACATCTGAATGATGAGTAACGCAACTTATAACTGTCTTACTTCATAAGTCATAGCTGTTTATGCCAGGTTGAGTTACTGGATAGTCACTTGATTTTCTATGTCCTGTGGATGAGTAACTTTGTCAGCTGGGAGGAAAGAAAGGTATTACAACACCGCATATATTTCCTTGTAATATTCACTAGCATTCTTAAAAAGACATTTTAAACGACACTTTGTTTAGTTGGTATTCCCAAAGGTCCTGAACTGTTTAGTGACAATGAAGCGTAATATTGAGATTGCGTAAATCGTTTACCTGAAAGTGAACGGAAAAAAGCATTAAAAATGTGCATCCATGCATTATTAATAGAGCATCAATAATGTATGGATGCACATTCTGAATGCTTTTTCCTCCAGTCACGTCTATGTAATTGGTTTGAACAATCTCTCTATTTGCCATTAATTTGCAGTAAACCCCTGTTATAATATGTATCATACGGGTAAAAATGGAAGGTGTCTGTAAATAAAGCACATTGACCAAGACAATAATGGAAAATCAAAGCCCTGTTTTAGTCCACCACTATTACAATTTAGGACGTATGTACAGTAATTTATAGCGATTGCACCTGTCCTGATATGAGTTTCGCCGCTCTACGCTGTCTTTACTTTCTTGTTTTGTCTTTTGACTGTAGTTTGTTCTTAGTTAAAAACTTAATAGTCTTTAAACATGTATATCAGCTATATATTTTTACTGTTCCATTTGCTTTATCCTAATTTTACAGTGTAACTTTTTTTTTTAAATAACATTCTTATCATCTCCAGTGGCCCTTTCCCTGGGAGAGCATTACATACAAATCGTGTGGCCGATATTTGTGGCAATATCGAGACATGTAAAATCAACATAAAAAAAGAAGCCAAATAATGAATATGATGACAGTGCAAATTTCGACGTTGCATATATACTCACATTTGGAACAATTGGTCCACACAATCTGATTAGATCATTAAGGGATATATGATTTACAGAATACATAATTCACACAGTCTCTTAACACATGTTTGATGTCGATCAAATCGATCGCTGATGTCACTGTCAATGTGTGGGGGAGCAAGCTAGACCTCTACACCATTCTGGACACAGTCAAAATGGCATTGATATATGAACGTCTGTGTGAATGACCTTGAGGATTTATTTCTTGGAAAGAAAATGCAATATTTGAAAATTTCCAACAGGGGTCTCGATATGGCCGCATTTATTACCTTTTATAATGTCAATACTAAGGTTTTAAAATGTTGTTAAAATTTTAGGAAAATCAAAGCATTTTTGAAAATGGAATGGCCTCGAATAATTTTTGAAAATGCTTTTGTGTTGCTCAAGTGGCCCTAAAGTACATCCATATAATATTTCAGATCAATTGGGGTATTTCAAATATTAGATCTTTTAAGAATATATTATAAAGGTATGAGACCAATTGACTGAACATGGTCCCAAACAGGCTCTTGCCTTCAGACATGATGTTTGATTTGAAATATACTTAGTTCTCTAGGTCGGTAAACATTAGTCCATCCAGATGGACCTCGCAAGCGAACGCGAAGCGTACGGCGCTCGCTTATGAGGTCCATCTAGATGGACTAGTAAACATGAGCAGAATTTATTATTTCCCTAGAGGCATCCATATTGGAGAGCTGAGTTTTCGATACTCTAGCGAGTGTCATCTTCAGAGCTATTTTTAACACATGTTTGATTTAACATCTTATAAAAAAATCTACAGCTTGCTTGTTTTGTTCACTTAATATGTGTCGTATGATTTACACTCAATGTCAGGTAACACATTGGTAAATACTTCATGAATACGAGTTGAATCTTTTTAAATAGAAGAAATTTAAAGGATTGGTTCTTTACTATCTGATCTCATCATACTTTTACAATGGGTGTGTTACGTAGAGTAGATCAACTAACGAACAACATTGTAGTATGTTTCATAGCAGAATATTTGTAACTTACATAAGAACGAACAATTATTACTCTCAGATTTGTCATGTAAGCTGTTTCCGCGGGATTAAGACTACGACCCATGTCACAACCATCTTTATATATCTTTAGAACATTTAAAGGGATATTCAATGGTTAATATATGAAGTGAAGATTGCATGTTATCAATTATATTGCTATAATGTTGCACATGTTAGTTCATATGTTTTAAATGTTAATGGTTTCGTGTGAAACATGTTTTTTCAAATATATCTATCACGTGTTGTCCCCTGTCAGACCAATTAGACACAACACCACATGCAACAATGTTAGTAGAAGGGGTAAATAGCTGCAAAAAGAATAAAATCTCACTAAATTGAGTGAAATTGTCCTTAATGTTTTCTAAACAATTGATTGATTATTCTGATGATATTCACTTCTTTTTGACAGTGTAGAAGGATAAGAACAATATTTGAAAATATACCGTTTGAATGACAAGATTCAAGGTTTATAAAAAACAAGAGGAACACATCCGTATATTAACCGGTGAAGTTTAGCATTTTTAGTCCCCCGTTCTTACAACTCTCAAGCAACATTGATTTCACCCTGTAGTCCGCCTATGGATGGGATTCCAGGGAGACCAAGATTACTTTTACACAGGTTTACACAGAGTTACTGTTGTGGTTATAGTTGGCAGCTGACGACCACGGATTTTCAATTTTGAGCTGTCGTGATCTAGGACGACACATTGCGGTATTTGCCACGTTGGTCTATAGCGCGAAAAGTTAAATAATGAATTGCACTGGTTGTCCTTAAGGTAAATGATTGTTTTTACAATTATGTCTGTTTACAAGGCTTTAAACAACCTAAATCAACATACCTATCAATCAATGATACACTGTACTTGCATGACATGCATATCCCATTAAGGAGTCTATTCGTACAGGGGACCAACGGCTTTACGTCACTTCCCAACCACGGAGCAAGTAGAGTAAAGTTTCTTGCCCAATAAACATGTTCCAGGTCATTTCAACAATATTTTACCGAACATAAGGGCTGTATATTCGGTGGATGTTTTAAAAATATTTGCCTATTAAAATTTGTTTTCCATATTTGTAAACACTATAATGGTTCCATATGTTTGATAGCGTTCTTCTAAATATCAGTTGTTGTTGCTGCCGTGCCCAGGGGCGTAACCAGCTTTGGCCGTCCGGGGGGGGGCAAGACTCAAGAGGCTTCCCGATTTTTGTACTGGCTTGAAGAAAAAAAATGAAAATTTAACGCGCGCGTAGCGCGCGCGCAAAAATATATGAACAAATTTGTTTATTTTAGCTAAAAAACGCCTATTTTTGGATGAAATAATGGTTTCTTTCTTTTTTCTTTTCTCTTTTCCCTTTTCTCTTCCTTCCTTTTCTTTCTTTTTCTCTTTTCCTTCGCCTTTTCCCTCTTCTTTCCCCTTTCCCTTCATCTTTCTCCCTTTCTTCCATTCCCATTTTTTTGCTTTCCTTCCCGATTTTTTTGCGTTCGGGGGGGGGGGCAAGCTGCCCCCCGGACCCCCTTTGGTTACGCCCCTGGCCGTGCCGTTGTGCTGCTGCTGCTGTTTTTGTTGTCGTTGTTCCAGCTCTGCCCTACAAAGTAAAAACGTAGTATGTGCATTTATTAAGCATAGCAGATACTTCCTTTAAGCCTACAATTTCACTTTAATTCATTCCCATACAAAAAACCTGTATGTACATATGTTTGATATAGTAGATACTGCCTTAATTTATGGGAGATCATTGATCATCTGCTCATTTCTGCAAGAATTCTCCAAGGGAAAAGGAAGTAACTTGCAATGTATCTGCAATGCACATGCTGTATTTTTACTTTGTAGGGCAGAGCTGCTGCTAGTTCCGGTTTTCCTTGTTGTTGTTGAGATAATAATATACAACACTGTGTGTGTCTTCTGCAGAAACTATAGTATTAGTGATCAAAACATCAGTGGACTTAAATGACGGTCTGTCCCTTTAATAAGCTTCATGTGAGTCATGAAAGTGAACAACATCAAATAAACTGACACATTGTGCTACGGGCAATGTTTTCAAATCCAAAATCGTGTTTATTGTCTTTACCTGAAGAAATGAAAATATAACATTTTATTGATTTACAAATTTAACTTGTATGAGTAACAGAACTAGAACTAGAACTAGTAGAATTTACTACACCTTTTTTTACCCAGGTGCAACCTTAATGTGACTTCTACATAGATTTCTTATGCTTCCACACCAAACTATAGCACATGGAAAAACTTTGACAACATGTTAATTATTAATCCTTTTAATATTATAGTTCAAAACTATGTCTTTTCTAAACATAGATTGTAGTATAAGAGTGGATAACTTGAATAAGTCATGCTTGCAAACATTTTTAATATTTGTTCTTTACACATCACACGAAAGGATATTTTCAAATTGCCCCCTCAAGTCTTTGAACTCTGAATTATACCAAATTATTTTGAAATATATCTTCCCACCGTACAGCACTGTTGACAGTAGTATGAAAGTATTTCATTTTATACTATGCAAAAGGAGGAATTTGACTTTGTAAAAAAGAAAAAGTACAGATCAGATATTAAACGTAGAAATGCCATGCACGGCATGATGTTTTGCTTACAAACATTTTGTTTTAGAAAACCTGCAAATCTGAATTAAACATTAGACAAATGATAATAATATAAGTTGCATTCATCATAAATTAGCTATTATACTACTTTGTCACAACATGATCATGATGCTGAAACTAAAATAAAAGTGGGGTAAATGTGTCATACATTGCGGTTTTACAGTACTTCCATACTATATACCTGGAGAGCTTTTAACGGAGGTCGGAGCCTCACAATCCCAAAAAATTGTTTTTATCATAACTTGAAAGCTAATAAAGTAAACTAAATAAATGTATACATTTTCCATTTATGGCATCAAATTCAAATTTGAAGAATTCTCTTTTTAGAAACTCACCAAAAACGAGTTATTTTGCCAATTTTTTTTTAACAAGCCTAGAAAAAGTATTATTTGGCAAAAATCTTCCAAAATAGGTAAAAATCATCTAAATCGATAGTTCTAGGGAATGTTTTCTCAAATTTTTGTTTAACTTCTTAATTTTCATAAAAATGGCCAAAAAAGTGCCAAAAAATGGCCAAATATCATGATTTAAAAAAAAGAAGAGAGATTTTGACCTATTCGGACCAAAATTTTCAAAACTAGGGGATTAAACAAAAATTTGAGAGACCATTCCCTAGAACCATCGATATAGATAACTTATACCTATTTTTGAACATTTTGGTCGAATTATATTTTTCCTAGGCTTGTTCAAAAAATATTGGTAGAATAACTCGTTTTTGGCGAGTTTCTAAAAAGCGAGTTCTTAAATCAAGAATATGGTGCTATAAATAGATTCCTTGTGAAATTCCCTTTCTAAAAATGTATACTTTTATACAGTTTACTTCATTAGTTTACAAGTTATGACCAAAATAAAATTTCAGAAATCGTGAGGTTCCGACCTCCCTTAAGGAAATTCAAGCTTCACAGGACCACTATGTCATCATACACCTTTGATAAACTTACAATAATAGCATCTCCATTGTTTTCGTTCATTTTTGCTTTATAATTCAAACCGCGGAAAATCAGTAACTTTAAATGTAAAACAAGATAAAGGCTTAGATATTGTTGACTTTTTTTTCTTCTTATTTTGTATTTTTAAATAAATATAATAACAGGACGCGAAAATAAACGTTTGTCATGCTTATTTAGGACTAAGAGAGTATTTACAAACTTTCCCACAAGAGACAAAGTTGAAATTATGGTCTTTTTGATTATTTTGAGCCATCGAAGAAGTTGCTCTCTCAGAAACATGTTCAATAAACATTGTTTGTAACGAAAATATGATAAGTATGGAATGTAAAACAGAGCAAAATATATACATTACAATAACGATATATTATCAACCATCACCTTAAGTCAAACTTTTCCTGATTATTTCAGTATATTCACAAATCTGTATTTACAACGTTTTAATGACTAGTGCAAAAATACATTCATGCAAAACTTGAATACTTTTGTGCAAAATGCAATGCAATTTATATATACAAAGTACTGTCACTAATAAGTGTAAAATATGGAATCATTCATTAGCTGAGAAGAGAGATACACGTGTATCAAAAAAAAATTGTGCACGTATTAAAACTGATTTAACCTTGATAAAAGCACCAAATCATTATTTTCTTGTTATTGTAGTAACGCAAATTTAATAAGCTTTCAAATGCAGAAAAAATGATGGAAATCGGATGGAAAAAAAAAAGATATGACCAATTTTGTAAGTACGTCTCTTTTTCTTCCATTCCAATGGGATTTACACAGTTAAGCAAGATATTACATATCACAATTACGGGTTATGGCATTATGATAAAAACTAAAAGTACTTACAAAATTGGTCATATCTTTTTTATTTTTCATCCGATTTCTATAATTTTTTCTGCATTTGAAAGCTTATTTAATCTGCTTTACTACAATAACAAGAACATTATGATTTAATGATTTTATCAAGGTCAAAATCAGTTTTAATCCGTGCACAATTTTTTTTGATACACGTGGTAGTTATTGCTACTTAATTTACTTATACATTATGTTTATTCAGACTCTTTGTGTAGCCATTTCAGATTGCCGCATCATTTTTGTGCTCACTGCTAAAAGGAGCACTGATAAGGGTATTCTTATCATTAAAGTATAAAAAATAGAATTTCATTCGTTCACAGTACCAAATAAACGAGTAGTATTTACGTAGAATTCCTTTTATTTAGACCAAGTAACTTACTGAAGATAAGACAGTAACTTACAAGGCCAACTAAATTATTAATGGAAGGGCAGGACACTAAATTAACTCAAACATGCTCCTGACGCATGTTTCCAGGGCAACTATAGATGCTCCTTGGGTATATTTGACAAATCTCCCCCTAGAACCTTTTTAGTCAAATATACGTTACCAAGCAAACATGCCTTTGTACCACATAATCTGGGACTAAATTTTTTGAACCAAAATTGCCAAAACGCATTCGATCGTAGCCCACTTCCACTAATTCACGCATGCGCCCTTGAGATTCATACCTTAAAAGTATGCTACTGCACTATTTGGGGAAAATGAGAGAAAATAAGAAAGAAAAGAAAAGCTATTGATGGCTCAACAGGAGTAAGCAGACATGCTTCCTTGAATTTTGTCCATGGTTTAATCTCTGCTTTCCCTTAACCTATTTGGCCTATTTCCTTTGAGATAGGTAACCTTCTACGCAGACATTCATTCCATCAGTATAGCTTTAGTTATTGACAAACATGCGATAACATGATTCAGTTGCAATTTTTTTGAAAGATTTTTGAAATTCAGGAAAATATGAAATAATATTTTACATTCTTATTTTACTGAAATTCCAAACTTATGATTTAACTATTTAAGCACACTCTAAAACAATCGTGATTTTCGGGTCTTCGGGATAAGGCACATGTTACTTATTCATTCTGAATAGAGACACTTTTAAATAGGTTAAATGACTATCTTGGTAAAATAAAATAAAATAAAATACGATTAAATATAAGTCTGTGGAGATGCAGCAATTTTGTAAGGCACATGTTATTTGTGTAAATGGTACTTTCAATCATACTCAAACAGTCTATGCAGTTTGATAAATTAGGGTTAAAATAGTTTCAAACTAAGGAACATAATGAACATCAAATCATAAAATTACCTTTAGATTTTCATTGTTCAAAACTGCAATAATATTGTCCTTCCTTGTTTTGTATGTGTTTTTTGTATTATTATTATGTCTTCAAATTCCTAATTTAGGTTTTTTTTCTGTCAAAACGTTTTCGAACTACGCTCATATTTGTGACATAATTTTGATAGACTTTGTTCACGGAGGAAATTTTGCACCATGTAGATTTCACAATATTTGAGAAAAACACTCTTTGGAAAAATGTTACTAACCTAAATGTTTTTATCTTTTTGGGATAAAATTCTTTGTTGTTTATGTAGTATTTTGTACTTCCCAAACATCTGTCTTATTTTCTAAAAACACAGAATGACCAGAAGTTTCTTAGTACTTCTGTTCATACTTAATGCTCACATTTTAAACAAACAATACCGTATGTCAATGAAAGTCTGTTATATTTGCAACAAAATCTCGTTGAGTTTT
>JXSR01S001180.1:43806-64955 GCA_000969725.1 Ophiothrix spiculata | reverse complement strand
TATTAACAGAGGATTTGGAATGCAATGTTATAAACATGTTTTCCATTTTGAGACAAAACACATATGTCAGAAATTGCAATGTCATCTATTTGTTTAGCGTGAAGTATATATTTAAAAGCAAAACCTAGACCACTTATGTATCTTTAACCTTCTTAACCAAACTCTTTGATATGATATATAACAAGCATTTCACAAATATAACTAATCATTTGTATGGTTTCTACAAAACATCACTTACAAGTGATATAGGTATAGGCAACTCCAAAATTAATATTTTTTGTTCTCAATGTTCCGTGTACCATTTGCTTTCCTTTTACTCATGACGAATAAGTAGAAGCCTTACATTTGCAATACGGATTGATGGATTTTATTGTTTAAATTTCATTGTTTAATTGAATGCACTCTTATTGTTACTAATGGTACTAATGTATAAATGTATAAATTATCTTAAAACGATTAGCATTATTTGTAAGCTAGTTTAAATATTGTCTTTATGATACTGGCTTAACCCGTTACCTTAATGGTAAGTTTCATTTTAGACACTTCCAAGTAATATTATGGGTATTTTAAAATACATATAAAGATGGATATTTCAGACCATTAAACAAGATAATTATCATCTGGAGATGTTGGCAATTGACATCTACATATCTTTTGAAACAACAAATTTGCAGATATGAACTTCATGTATTCGAGTAACTTTAAATGTCAGTCTTTGGCAATAGAATATGTTGCACGCACAAGTTACACGCACTCATCATTCAAACGGGTAAATTTTTACCCGCATCCGCGATATATAAGCGATGCGCCCGTGGCTTTACGGATACGGGGAAAAATTACGAAGGCAATGAACAATGAAGGAGTTTTGGTTGTGCAACATCCATCTACTTTATATTTTCCTTTTATCTTGCTTACCAATATCTTTCGGTGAATAGCAGTTACCATTGATGGTATTACACAATAAACCATCAGCACACTCGCAACGGTATTCACAACGAGGCCCAAAACTACCAACAGGGCACCTATCCCGGCAATCATATCTGTAACAAAGAAATTTGGCATATGTGAGAGGGCTGGCTATTCTACATATTCATGGGATGACATGGATACACATTGACAAGCAATCACATTCGATCCCATTTTTGAGAAGAAACTTGTAAACTGAACTTGCCTTGTAATTTGCCCTGTGAAGAGGAATTTATTCATTTTAATTCTTGGTATACGATGCTTTTTTCTTAAAGGGGCTAGCTTAGAGCTTTCTTAAATACTAGACAACTTGTGATTCTTGTAATACTAGCTTTATTTTTTCTCTGGGTTGAAAACAGTATTTCTAGATGTATATTTTGTTTCTACGCTTTTGATGGCCCAACAATATTTTTGATTTTTTTAATTCTCCTGAAATACATTAAATTGTCGATTTGATTGATCTTTTAGATAATTCCATCTGAGAAACAAATTTTGGATTCATGAAACGCTGAACAAAGTCACACCAAAGAATAAAAAATCTCAAATTTAGGTGGATGTTTTTACTTGTTCTTGATTTGCATACATTTGTAAGCTTCAAAAGAGCATTTCCATAAGTTGTTTTTCTAAATGAAATCTAGGCTAGTTCCTTTAAGTGAAAAGACTTTCAGGTATTTTGGAAAAGTTCAGCATTAAATAAAGCAATTGTAACCAAATTTATGATCTATTCATTAGATGAAAAAGACAAAGAGTAAGATACAACGACTTCATACGAGTATAAATATGACCTCTTGTTAACGTGTTTTCTTACCCTAGCCCATGCCTACATCTGCATCTGCCAACATCCGGAGTACATATAGCATTCTTGCCACAGTTACACGAGCTTCGACAGTTTCTTCCGTAGAAGTTTTCTGGACATGTTAGTTGACAGTAGGAGCCATGGAAACCTTCGTAGCAGTCACACTTGCCAGTTGACAAACATCTTCCACCATTCTTGCAACCGCAGCTATTGCTTGTGTCACCTTCAATAAATGAAACAGTTTTATTAAAACGTTACAATAAGGAAGTTATATTTTTCTAAAAGGAATATGATGAAAAAAACATTTAAGTATTAGCCACGATTCCACATTGTTATGATAACTTCGGAATACTAAATTAAAATTAAGCAAATACATGATATTAACTAAAACAAACAAAACATCTCATCACCTGAATTTTCAAGTAAATTTCTTCTTTTAGGAACTGTAAGGCAGCGTTTTTATTTTCCAATTTTTCTTAGTTTCAGAATGATGATGCTAAACGATGCTAAACACGAATTAATATTTTAAGCCTTAAAGCTTATTACGTATATTCAGAAACATGCGCTCGTCACTACAAATGTAGGGGTAAACAAGTCTGAATTTTAATATTTCAATAATTTATATCTAAAAACACTACAATTGAATGTGTACTTCGCCGAAGAAGTTTGAAGTATTTACATTGAACTAAACGTCAATGTTGGATCTTAATAAAGAATGAGCAACAATAAAGCATTGCGTTTACTAGACAGTTGTTACACCAATATGTCCTGTTGATCAACTACTAAGAGTAGCTTTCATACCACCTAACAACATTAACAATCCCAACCATCTGGATCTGGATTTCGATGCTTTTTTCCAATTTTGGAGTCAAACGCGAAAGTGGACCAACGGTTTAACGTGACTTCCTAAACAAGGAGCAATCAGAGTAAAGTTTTTGCCCAAGGAAAAATGGAGATGTGGTCCGTCATTGATTTTTGTCCAGACCAGCTATTATAACAATAAGATGACACAGTTTGAACAACGTGACTCTGTTATTATTCTGTCATATAACTAGGTTAATTGTCGCGATTATTATACACGACAGATCGTATCAAGGGATGATAAATAGTACCAAAGATAGCTTAATGAGGGTTAACATTGACCTTGATTGGCTCCCATGGTGGTAATTTAGGTACTTTAGGGATTTTTTCTTTAACTAATTTTGGATCTACTGTACAAAGACATCCGGAAATAGTAGGATTCGCTTTTTGACTTTGTAATTTTAAGACAATAATTTGTTTAAAGAATGTAGTGAATCATGTGTCTTAATTAATTGATTGTCGTGTCACGTCTTCTTAAACAGAGTCAATGATGACGGCATTCGTATGTTCCAAAAGATCTTTTTGTCCAGAACAGAGTTAAGGTTTAGTCGTACATCATCGGATAGAACCCAAACATACGCCTAGCGTACACTGTTTTGGTACCGATATACATGTATATCTATGACGGAAATAGTGTTCTGTACGCTTTATACGTTGATTATCAATGCCTTCCCAGCTCTTGATATCAGTAAAGTCAGCAAACTTCTTTTTGCGTTACAGGTGAAAATGCATGCAAAGATCTTAGTTTGGAGAAATCGATTATCTTTTTTGCAGATTCAGAATATCCATACATTGTTCAAAACATCTACGAATGTTTATTTAAAAAAATGTACTGAAGTACGAAAAATCTACATCGTAGAAAACCATCAACAGAAAAGCATATGTTTTTTTGAACACATTTATCTCAGTTTCATACCTTACCAAACGTTGACAGACAATAACTTGACTTGAGGATATCGGGTAAAGTTCATCGAGGTGTCATTTTAAATCTTATAACATGGACTTTTCAGATATGTGAAAATGACCAATGGTCGACTTTGTGGTTGGTTTGAGCTGACGGTCATGTGACTGAACTTTTACCTTATAAAACAGTTTTTTTGAATACGCGCTAATGCAAACATATTATACATTCGATTGTCTTGCAAATGAGTTTTTAAAACCACTTAGTCTCAGTCCCAGAGTCTCAATATCAATAATTATGGTACACTGATTTAATGAACTTCAGACTACATTGTTTAATCAACAAAGCTAAGTGTTACATGTTCAAATGTCGGTCTTATCTTAAGTTGTATTTAAGTACATGCTCCACGGTTCATCTTCAGTTTCTGCTGCAGGATTGAGCACTAGGATAGACATAGGCGTTTAATGATATAATTTCTTTATTCTCTTTAAGTTTATAACCACTTATCAATCCACACTGAAAACTCTCAAATGGCTGTTTTGTACTTTAATTCAATCAAAATCAAACTGTGATGGACATCAATGGGACTGTAGTGTCGCAAAGAGGATTTTGTATAGCTTATAACAATAATCGTCACGCAATTAAGGCACAAAACGTTTGTCTTACCCGTTTCGTTTGATATCTATATTATACTACGGCTAAATTCTTTAACAGATTTTACAACAATAATCATAATTAGTTACACTGTGGTGTTCTTAATATATCACAGTAAAATACATACACTTTGGGCACCATCAACCTTTCGGATACTGCATATCATTTCATTCCGAATAAATATCAATAGATGTGGTCATTTTTAACAGTGAGAGCATTCATTTTTAAAGTAAGGTCATTCAGTGAAAGAATTTGTTTGGGAAAATGATAGTTATTCAGTGAGAGAGCATTATTTTTTTTGAAAATGGTGGCCATTAGGTGAGAGCAATAAGTAAAACAATTAAAAAGGGTTATTCGGTGAGGTTTAAACAAGAAGAACAGCACAACAAGTGTTTCTTTTTTACAGAATACCTGACATTGGTGTATTTGCAACATGTATCTTTTAAAGAAAATTAATAGAATTGAATTTTAAATATTAGTTGGTTTTCACAGGTAGTGTAGGCTAAGGTCACATAACATTCATTGATAATGAGTAAATGGATAAATGAATGGAGAAATACGCATCGTACACTAGAACATTAATAACAATGAGTAAATGGTTTAATTGGTTGTGGTTATACGCAATTAAGATATTTAACACTTGAACACATTTTCATCACTACAATTAAATTTATTTAGATTCTTGCAAGTTTATTGGTAAATCAAAACAAAAACATATTCTTCTATTTGATTTGAAAAACATCAGATAATGGATCAATTTATTCATTAACTAGATTGTATATGTTTTCCTATTTTTTAATTTAGAGACCACTGTATTTCAAACAAGACCTTGTCCGTACTGGCTGTTTCACATTAACACGATTAAGCCAAGTAACTTTACAGGATATTATCAATATTTATTGGATTTCTAAATTAACAAAATACCTTGCTGCAATGACTCAAGAAGTCTTGTTTATTATGGAAATAGTTTATTTTGGAAATAGAAGGGGAAAAGTTGTTTTATTTTATTCTTTGTTGTTGTATCTATATCTTATAAACCAAGATTATTACGGGATTATTAACTGCAATTGCATTTGAATTCCAAGTATTTCAAAGTAGTGTGACCAAACTTCCTTGTAAATATCATACTTGTTTCATACTTTCTAAACTTGATTTTGTGATGACGTTCGCTTTGCTCTGATGTGCAACAACGGGCCAAGGACAAAAAGACAACGATTTCATCGTTACATGAAAAACCTAGAAAAAACTTTTTATATATAAAGGCAAACGCAGCAAACAGCTTTAAGTCGGGCTTTAAGTTATCTGATCTTTCTCCCCTTTTGGTACCCCTTCAAGGAAAGTAGCTTTAGCACATCTTTGCTGTCACATGAACCAGAGACGAATTACTCATCGTTGACGGAATAGCCATATGGATATTCTAGAATGTACACATACTCCCACAAGTAAATGTTACATATTCTTGTTCAGCGAATGCATTTACTCCTGTTACCGACTTGAAATTTAAAATTGGAATTAAATTAATGTTAGTCTGTAATAAATTCCTCTAATACGATTAATACGATTTTCACGATTATGTTCTGTTACCTTTTTTAACCTGAGTAACCTTACTTTGCCACATTTATAGCAGTAATGTTTATCTTATTCAATCTATCAACTTTAATTGATTGAATGAGAATATAATTGCTTTAATTGGTGTTTTTAATTTTCAGCATAAAGTAATGCATGCAATGATGACACTCAATGATCGCAATGAGCATGGACCCCCACTTACGACGGATCTTCTTTAATAGAAATGAGACTTTTTATACAATTGAGCCTTTAACATTATCTGGATGATTCAACTCAAATTCAGAATATATTTTTAATCACAAAGTTGTATCTTTATGTCGCAGATGAGTCTTATCTTGTAGCAAGTTATCGTAATGGCACTGTGTCCGGCATATCATATCTTCGACTGTTGTTTGTGGGTGTGCGAACACATTTTGAAACATCCATAAGCATGATAAGACAGTACGATCTGTCACTATAGGTCTATTTTTAACTACAACACTAGGGAAGCCCAGCAATTCTTTCCAATCACATATGCAACTTTTGAAGGCATTATTTGATTCAAAACTTCTGTTTCTTTATTCGATTAAATAATGGAAATGACACATCATATATTACAAACGCTCTCCAATTTTCCAAATAAAATGAATTTTAATCTGTTCATGGCTCTTTTTAGGGAGGGAAATGCATTCGAAATTTTCTCGCAGTTCCCTTAATTAAGTTGTCAAATTTTAAAGAAATTTAACAAGTGCCTGGTGCAGACTTGCTTGGATAGTTGCCCGATATATTTTATGAAATCATGTCTGAGTTTCATTGCAATTCTCAGAATTAAAGAGGCCACTTTATTAACGAACTATAAAATTGGTAAATTTGAATTGGATCCGATTATAACGGCGGCAGTAAGGCAAATAAGCCATTAGTCGCTACTACGACAACAACGACGACGACACAATTCTTGAAGAAGTAATAGGCGCTTTTAGCGTCCAATCATGGTGTTATTTCCCGATATTTGATATTTGACACGCGACATCGACAGGTAAATCTTTGCGGCTAAGTATGATACGATATACAAGCAAATTAAACTTGTAAATATATCATGTATAACGAAAATACAGAGAAAATTTGTTTGTGTTTTCACCGTAACTTCAACCATGAATAGTCAATTTTCAGAATCTTAATTATGAGTCATTTAAAAGGCTTATCAATATTCTTTGTATTTAGTTAATTTTTATCTTTACTCAACAGGAATAGGCCTGCATGGTAGGTCGTATTCCAATTAATTTCAAATCATCATATGGATTAGTTTAGTTTGAAGTCAAAATATGTTATCTTGTTTCATTACCGGGACTACGCACAATTGCACTGATGTATGATGTAAGGTAAATGTACCATCCCATGCTAAGAATATTCTCTAACGAAGGTTTTGTAACCGTTTTCCAAACCCAAAACCCGCAAACCCCTTTTTATAAATCCCAGTTTAAATATATTGGTGGTGTTTGTTATGATGTTGCGTTGCAACCGCATGTGAAGTTATTAATGCGTGATTAAGATTGTTCCTTAATATAACAAAAATTGTTAGAAAAAGTTGCAATATGTCTATGTGAATCAGGCATGAATGATGGCTGACAATTTCAACACAAGCTACTTCCATGAGACACATGACCTCGGCATACTTGGAGGATCTTCTAGATTTATGATCTACGTTCCATATCGGCAAACCCCCTAAACTTGTCTGCGAAAGAAATGTATAGATATAACCAAGCAAAAGAGATTGCTTACAATAAACGAGATTCTTGCATTTTTTGTTTGTTTTACACTTTTTGTTTGTTTATTTTTGTTAACTACCCAATTAATCAGTAATTAAAGTAATTCACTTTAATTAACATAAACATGGAGTACATATATTATATCAACTTGTTTATTATATTTGAATCTTGCGAAGATCGAGTCTAATGTCAAACAAAGAGGATTAAGTAACTCTTTAAATATTGTTGTGAGGTTGATTCATTGATGGGCAGTAGTGTTGATGGGGTGATAATTACCAAAAAAAATGCTTCTCAAGTTTCAAGTTTCTTTTATTCGTACGGAAAACCTCTCAGAGGCAAATGTACATAACATATTTACATATCTAATCGTAGCACAACGTACAAAGAGTTGTTTTATTTTCACAATAAGAAAAATTATCAACAAGTATTTGAATCAAATAAAGTAATTACATACTAGTATCATAAGAAGATGCACAATATAAATATTTTATGCAACAAATATCTACAAAATTTTACTAACTTACTTCCTTTTGTTTTGAATAATTTCATCAATTTTAAAAACGGACGGATTTTCACAAATGCATTTTTGTTTGAGAAATAATCTACGCTCATTGTTAATATAATCGCATACAAGATCATAATGACATTCATCACCAATATTTCAAAGTTTACATTTTGAGCAAATGCGTAAATCAAGAGATAACTGCCAGCCTCAACAGGTAGTATACTCATGTTTCGACACTTAAATTTGGTAAATGCAATGCACATATTAGATAAAACATTTATGTATTCTTTAAAACAGAAATCATATTTGATAGCCCTATAATTTTGACATTTACTTGAGTTAAACCATTCTTGCTTAAACTGGTCAGACAATACTTGGTTTACAGTGCTTCTCTGAACCAATATTTATTGGTCGAGGTATGATTTATAAAAAAACTTAGGTTAGATGCAGTTAAGCCCAATATTTTAAAATTCATATAGTTACACCAATAAATATTAGGTGTAAATCATCCAATTTTATCATTATCATGGTTAGTTTCCACACTTCAAAACCTCGAAGCAAAGCATGTGTGGGAGTAAAGGCAAATCTTAACCAACCTGGATAAAACAACAAACAAATGTACTATAACATAACTCTCTTCTTTAAAAAAAAATATAGGCCCGTATTCCAGAAAGATGTTTAGCTAAACCATTGTTTAACTGAGCATCAACTGTCCAGGAATGATACGCATCATTGCAGCTTTCAAGCAGAACAGTTCACTGAGTCGTGCTGTTCGCGAGAAATAAAACCTTGATTTAGCTAAACACCTTTCTGGAATACGGGCCTATGTTTAAGATTTTCATATATGTTCACTACAGCGGTAAAAGAAAAAATCACAAATGACATTTGAACGTTCATAAAGTTTGGCTAGAAAGTACTTCGACTCCAATGAAAACCCATTAGAATGAATAACACATGAATCATAATAAACATTAACGTTCCCGTGATTCTGCTTGGCAACATTAAATACTGGCTGAACATTCTCAATTACAGTATATATTTTTGGTAACAGCATCATCATCTTCAATGTTCAATAATAATAATGTTCTTAGAAATAAAATAAAAGCGGCCCAAGTCAATGGTTTGCGCTGTTCCGAGAATAGCAATAAATGCATCATTCTGGACCATTGTAAGTTAAAAACATTACTATCGTCATAATATTATTCGAGATAAGTCGGTGATAACTGAATTGATCGTTTCCCTTTGCTTGGAAAACTTTGTATGTAATCTGGGCGTATTCCATCCAACGGCAAAACCACTTTGTAAACTTCAATCTTGCAGAATCTTGATTTTAACATCCATGAGGGTTTTTTTTTTGTTAACGTTGAAAAATGTGTTGCCTTAAAATAATTTTTTCTTCCCAGGAGCACCTGCTTGTCCATGAAACTGTTTTCCCTTTTCCCATTTCCCCTCGTTTTAAGGAAAAGAAGAAGAAGAAGAAGAAGAAGAAAAAGAAAAAGTAGTAGTGGAAGAAGAAGAAGAAGAAGAAGAAGAAGAAGAAGAAGAAGAAGAAGAAGAAGAGTCTGTTTGAAACTCTCATTACACATGATTTCATGGTGATTTGCAGTATGTAAATGTCAAAGAACTAAAAAGTTATAATTCGAGAGTTGAGAGCCACAAGGCCGTATCTGCATTTCAGAAATCCCGAGAACAAAGATTCCAAGACCTAATGAGTCTTCCGAGATTAATGGTCTTATGCACATGTGTAATTAGCCATTCATCTTTAAATCATCATTAGGTCTTGAAATATTTTAATCTAGGGATTGTTGCCTTGCAAATACGGTCTTGTGGCTCTCAACCCTCGATGTGTGATAGATTGTTCATCTTGAATGCACCATTAGGTCTTGGAACCTTTTTTATTCTAGGGATTGATATGAATATAGAAACATTATGGAATACATAATTATAGGACCTTTTGGTTTAACCATCGAGGTACCCGTGTGACGAAAATATCCATAACTATTTTTATTGTAACTGGGTTTCATGGTGATTTGCAGTATGTAAATGTCAAAGAACTTAACAGTTATATCGTTTTATATAGAAACATTATGCGATGTATAATTATAGGACCGTGTGGTGTAACCATCGAGGTACCTGTGTGACGAAAATATCCGTAACTATTAGCTTTGTAATTCCAGACTTTTATGGAACTTGTATTTCTGAACTAGAGTTTAAAAAGAGTAGTGGTTTTCTGCTTGTTGGGTTAAACTTAGTGGTTAAATAAACTGTATTTTATGGTTTGCTGCCAACATTGAACCATCTGAATCTGTCACTTTCTACCCCGAATAAATATCTAGATAAGAGATCACTCAACGTCTTTTGATTTTTATTTGGGGATGAACTATAAACATCACATATATTGTAAAAACATTTGCTATTATATCATCCAAATAGGATGAATAATATAGTGACATACTTTTCCTTATAGGTATTAAGTTTATTTTCTACTTTCAAAATGGATTTTAAAGTTTTTGCAAGCAATTTCAGATTTCATCCTTTCTGGAAAAAAAAAGAAAACAGTCGACCACGCTTTCTCAAAACCCTGTTGGGCCTACCTGCGGAGTCTACGATCTTCCTTACAGGTTGTGGGATAATATCAAATAAAGGCTGTTTTCAATTCCCATAAGAATTGACATAATTTGAAGGGGTTGGAATATGCCCAAGAAACACTAGATTTCATGGTGATTTGCAGTATGTAAATGTCAAAGAACTTATCATTTATATGAATTTAGAAGTGTATTGAGGATGTAGGACCTTGCGGTGCAAACAGAGCCTATGATTTATCGAGGTGCTTGTTTAACGAGAATATCCACAATTATTACTGTAATTGTAGAACTTGCATTTTTAAAGTAGTTTTAAAAAGGTTAATAAAAAAGCCGTGCCTATTATAAGAGTGAATATTTGTATTTTTGACTCTACACAATTGCTGTGGTTAAATGATCTTTGGCGTCACAATTGAACCATCTGATTTTATTATTTTCCATGAAATAAAGACATATAGGTAAGGGAGCTTGTTCCAATTACTTCATCTTTTTCACACCCTTTTAAGATTTTGGTACGAAAATGATGCTAATACTACGTGAATCAAAAAAAAAATGCACGGATTACACATGAACTTGACCTTGATAAAAGCAACAAATCATTAATTTCTTTCTGTTTTAGGAGAGCAAATTTAAAATACTTTCAAATGCAGAAAAATGATAGAAATCGGTTGTATGATCAATTTTGTAAGTATGTCTCTTTTTCCTCCATTCCAATGGGACTTACACAGTTAAGCAAGCTGTTACATTTATCACAATTGAGGGTTATGGCATTATGATGAAAGCAAAGAAGTGAGAATTTTGTCGCCATTATCTACGTAAATTTAATCAATTGTGGAACTAACATTGTAAATAAAGCAATGTGTACACAACATGATTAAAACATTTCATAAATAATGATTAAATATTGGTCAAATTAGTATTTAAAAGACATGGTCAAATGAACAAAATTCACAGGATTTGTAAAGAAATTAGCCAGGTTCACAGAAACATAAGGCCAGAATCACAGTTATTCTTTCCTTTTCTTCTAGTGGAAATGTAAAACAAACAAAAGGTTTTGTTATGACATTTGTAAAGTCTCTTAAACCATGATCTGCAGTTAAAATAATCAAGAAAATCGAACATTGAGTTGAACATTCCAATAGGCATTGATAAGCTCAGGCTTAATGTGTATAAATGCCATTGGAATGAAGGAAAAAGAGGTGTACTTTTAAAATTCATCATGTCTGCCTGATTTCTATCATTTTTCTGCATTTGAAAGTATATTAAATCTGCTTTACTAAAACAACAACACAATTTATGATTTGGCGCTTTTATTAAGATCAATGTCATCTTTAATCCGTGCACCCTTTTTTTATTCACGTACTAGTATTTTCTCATAAGTCATATCAAATTTTACGGCTGTAACATATTTTGGAGATGTAAATGGAATTCTTTTTAATTATTTTAGCACATTTCACCAAATTGAACTTGAAGTTTCTTTTACCTGCTTGTAGTATCTAGACATGATTTTCTTGGCACGATTATTTTAAAGGAAATTCCATTTGAAAAATGTTAAGGCCAAAGAAAAAAAGAACTCTGTCTCAGCTTCCCGCGCGCATTTGGTTAAAAAGGTTTTGAACTTAAGTAAGCTGAGACAGAGTTCTCTTTTTTTGGCCTAAGGTAATTGATTTATATTTACCAATTAAGGGCTAATAGATATGTGTACCATAGACATTCTTCCAAAAGAGTTGTGTATAATATAATTATTCAACCCGTCCGTTTGTCACTTACAGGGTGTCCCAGAATAAACCATAAACCTTACAATCTTTTGCGTGCAATTTTCATGGGTTTAACGGATAGTCAGAAAGTATGTAAAGATTGCATTTTATAGCCCATGAGTTGAACTTTTAGATACCGTTTGTTTCATTTCAATCAGTAGTATACAACAAAAGTTATTTTGTATCGAAATTTTGGGTGGATTTTTGTCTGGTCCAATTTCATGATTATTGGCCATAAAGTAAGGGTGTTTCTGAATGGAATGAAAATGAGTCACCTTGGAAAACTTATCATATCTGTCTTATTTTTACATCAAATTTGTTCATTTTTTCAGCATAGATCAAAAAAAAGCATGTGCGTAGTAATTAAGTCAACATCGTTACGGTTGAGTTAACAGATCAATACTCAATAGAGATTCATTCAATCAAGGGTAACTTACAAACTCGTGAAATTGGACCAGCAAATTTTACATTCAATTATTTGACAAAGCACAACTTTTGTCGTACATTACCGATTGAAATGAAACAAACGGTATCTGAAAGTTCAACTCATGGGCTATAAAATGCAATCTTTACCTACTTTCGAACTATCCGTTAAACCAATGAAAATTGCATGCAAAGATTGTAAGGTTTATTCTGGGACACACTGTAATACATTATTTCCAGGAAGTTATTTGTTAATCGACTATTGCCAAATACTCTCCGTGTTTAGAGACATTTTGAGCCTTACTTTTCCTCTGTTGTGCGAATGAGAAATAAATGAGTGATTCAAAAGGAAATTATTTTACAATGATTTAAAATTCATTCGTAGAGTATTTGCCTTACTTATTTTTTTTTTACAGTGGACGTGTTGATGGGAAAACAAAGCTTACTGTCATTAATAGGTTGACTAACATTGCACATTGCTAAACAAACGTTTGTTTACATAATAGATATATGTCTTTTAAAGTGAAAGATATTGCACTAGAAATATTTGTATCTTTCACAGTAATGCCTGATCAAAAAGCAAAGAGTTTTGCGTTTTGACGAATTTCTCTCTAAACTGTGATTCTACAATATAGGCGTTACCTTTTGTTAAATTTCTAATTTTAATAAATCAGTATCATATATCAATTTTTTTACAATCACATATATAGAGCAAAGTAAAAGCTGCAATTGTTATCAAACAACTCAAACCATTTTTTGCCATTTTGGTAATACTTCCCACGGATATGTATAGGCTGAACGTTCTTTAAGTTGATTTATATGTACCTTGTATTAAATGTTGACTTTGAAAATAAGATCTACACTTTTACAAAGAAAATAATAACTTGAGGAAATTACAATGCATGATTCGTTTGTCTTTAATATGTGGATCGAAATTACAGTACAATGGAACATCGCAGGGGCGTAGCCATGGCTTAAAATTTAGGTCAAAAGGGGGCGAGAGTTTCTAAAGGAGGAAAGCCAGTTATAAAATATATAGCAAAGCGAGCGAAGCGTCCTTGTGGTTGGGATCATAAAGTGGGCATTTTTTGCACAAAAATTGGCATTTTTATTTATTTTCCCAAAAATTGGCAAAAAAGGCACAAAATAGCAAAATGACCTATTTTGGTGTTGATTTTTACTCTTGCTAAGTTGCTCTTGATTTTCGCAGTTTCATTGGTCAAGGAGCTAATTGGTGGGCAGAGATTCTGTCAGGGGGTGGTTGCCTCAACCACCCCCGTTTCCCTTTCCTCCTTCTGGCTACATCGGGCAACATGCCAGAATGGTATAGGAGATAACAACAGTCTAAATTGGTTATTAGATCTGATGTGACGTAACTTTTGACAGCTTGGATAATGGGATTCAACTGGGAAAATGGCAAGAAAAAGTAGGGGAAGATGGAGACTAAAAATATCCATGACAACTTTAACACACATTTAACAGCTTTATGTGAATCTTCCAAGAAAGAATTCTTGACTGACCTGTACTTGGAACACAAATTCTGTCAATATTTGCCTGTACACAGTCATGAAGGCAGTAAACAGCAAAATAAGAAGAATAATGTAAAAATAGATATAATAAACATAGTATTATTCATTTGTTTGGGGATTGTCAATTTACTAAGAAAAATTGGGAAATTCAAGATTTTATTGGCCAAAAGTAAATAAAGTTTAAACATTGCTTTGTTAAATAGCTGATTTTGTTTGGTAACTATTCCAAACACGTTTAGGGAAAATTATCAACTCGTCCGTTTGTCACTAAGTAGATTAATATCAGGAAGTGGTTGGTCAATCAAATATTGCCAAATACTGTCCGTATTTGAGCCTTAGCTTTCTTAATAAATTATTATTGATTATTGTCATTATTTTTCTTCTGTTCTTGAATTTGAAACTGCAATCATGTTTGGAAAAACGGAGCAGTGGAAAAGCTTATCATCATTTAAATGTGGCTAATATGGCACGCTACTTATGTAAATAAATGTTTGTTTACATGAAAATATTGCATTAACAATAATATTTCTATTCTTATCGGAAACAAGTAATTAAATGATCATTTCTTAAATTGTTGGGTGGTTTTGTGTTTAGGAGTTTTTTTTTAAATATTGGGTTCCATAATAGTCTTATGTTAAAATCCCCAGAGTGGCATACAGGCGTCGACAAATTAGATATCACAATTCTAAAAAGTTTACAATCATTTGCAGTCCATTTAAAGCTTTGATCGAACTGTCGAACAACACCGACCAGGCCATTTTGGTCATGTTTAGCTCTTTTTCGATAGTTAAAAAATTGAATATGTATACAGATGCAACTTTTTAAAATGATATGAAAGAATCTATACCTCGCACATAATGTTGACTTTGACAATCTCCAATTTTGCAAAGAAAAATATTATTCGAGGAAATGACAACGATTTGCATTTATTATGTGGACTAATATGAAAGTACAAGGGAACATCGGGCAACATGCCAAGATGGTTTAGGGGAGACGACGGTCTAGAATGATTACTAGATCTGTATACTTATGCCAATGACAACTTTGATCCTTGGATACAAAGATTTGAAGCAATAGAAGAGGCAAGAAGAAGAAGAAGAGGGGCAGATGGAGTCTAAAAATAGCAATTGCTTCTTTGACCTACATTTTATAGTTTCATATAAGTTTACAGAGAAAGGCTTTATGAGAATGTCCTCTACACATGACACATAATTTATTAATCTAAACACTAACGGAGATACAGACCTTAAGGTTTTTTTTCTGAGATGCAGTTGCTTACGACTGCGGGATAACGATTTTTTTCATAAATAGAAAGAAATCAAAAAAATGTTTGCATCCGTTTTACGTGCTCAAATTTCAATGCACACTGAACGCATGCTTTACTAACGCGTTTGGTTAATTAGGCGTCGCCTAGCTGCGTAATATATACGCTGGAAATATGCAGACACAGATGTTGCATCAAAGTAATCAAATTTTATCAAAAAAATGCCAGTTTTGGTCGTTTTTCTTGAAAACTAACACGGTGACCATATTTTTTTATTTCAGTTTTTTGAAGAGTGCAAAAAGTGCTTTAACATATGTAAAAATTTAAAAAAAAAATGGAGCATTTACATTTTGGAGTTTCTCCTATACTTTGTATGGTTAATCGGGTGATTTTTGGGGAAAATATGTACTTTTTGAAATGCCTGTATCTCAAAAACGAGCACGATGACCTATATTTTTTTTATTTTAGAATCGTTATCAGCACAAATAATTCTACCAAATACTAAATTTTTAAGTAAATAAATGGAGTATTTGCATCTCAGAGAAAACCCCTTAAGTCAGCAAACAGCAAAGAAGAAGAAGAATAACGTATGAATGGAAGTGATAAGAGATGTGATGGAAATCTGTTTCATGTTTTGATAGTATAAGATGAAGTTGGTTCATCTTATTTATTCCACCCTTATCTAATTTCGTACAAATTCAGAACAGTGAAACTATATAATAGCAAATTTTCCTGTATGTATTAAGAGTATAACTTAATCAACCAGTGTCTCTATAGTATACAACATCCACTTTTGATCATCAAATTATGGCCATTATCTTAAAACTTAAATGTTGAAAATAACATAAAAGTCTATGGGAATTTTGATAATTTTTGATACCATTTTGTTTTCTTTCATTTCAATAAACAGCAACACTTAAGCAGAATAAGACATTATTACGGGTATACACATAAGGACTAGTATAGATTAGACGAATACCTATTTACATAAGGAAGGTCCGGAAGAAATACCTTTGGCTATTTTTGGCTATAAATCTACATCTAAGTATCTGCTTAAATATATATTTTGTTTATTTCTCAAAAGCGGGATATTCACCTTTTCAAAATACAACTCTAATGTTGTGTGTTGTGCTTTCGGAGAAATTTATCATTGTGAATTTATATTCTTTCTTTAAGATTTAAATGACGTTCAAAGTTTAACATGAATGTGAAAGCTTTTAATGATTTGCTACATGCTATACATGTACAAGAGAAATTTGTATTCGAATTAATTGTTTGATGCAGCACATCGGTACTGGAATTGTTATAAATAATTTCCAAAAAAATAATAAAACATTTCCACTTGCTATATTTTTAGAAAACATAAACCAAACACAGTGTCTCGGTACCACGTATAACAACCTGATACGGACCTCAACCTGATTTACAGTTTCAGTTAACAACATGACATTAACTTTGAGATTGATTCAAATAATCCCGAATCTTACTTGCGAAATGCGTGGGTGGGGAAGGTGGGTGTAAGGCGCGGTTGTTACAAACCTTGTTTAAGAAGCCAGGCCTATAGGTAAGTTTTTTCAGTAAAACCTTTTTGTTTCTTATTTTCAAGTTACAATATTATTGTGGTCATATTTGGTGGCATTTTGTTACACTGTTAAAAAAAAATGTGTTAACGTTGTGTTAAAAGGGAACATGGTTAACAGGTTGGGTTAAATTTTGCACAATGTTGGGTAAAATTTGACACAATTGTGTAGAAAATAAACCAATATTTAACCCAACCTGTTAACCATGTTCCCTTTTAATACAACTTTAACACAACGTTTTTAACTGTGTACAAAACGATGGTCATAATTGAAAAGAATATAATAAACATGATCAAATGTTCTTGAAATTAATAACGAATTCGGAAAATATGCGTTTATAATTTTGTTTGCAAAATCAAAGGGATTAAAAAGTATTTTCAAAGTGTAAAGTGAACCCTAATATCATAAATAAAATGTTTTTCAGTTTGTTGTGTTGAAAAGTTATGTCAAACAAACGCTTTAAACTGACCATGTATTAGCCTATATTAAGGTAGATACTGCTTCAAGTTGAAAATTAATGAATGTTTGTAAACAAGCTTTTAACATTTTAAAGCGCGTTTGGTAAATCACCTTTCAACAGTGCTACAATTGTCTTTTATAAAACAATAGAATAATACTTTATTTTTAAGAGAGATTGGAAAAGTAGCTACAACAGTGTTGGTCGTCCAGAATTGTTTTGGTCGTTTGTTTGATTTGGGTTAACAAAATACCATATATGTATATATATGTGTCCGTCCAGCCCGTATGAGCAGTAAATGCCAGAAACTGTTTTTTGCTACAGATGAAAATACATGTCAAGGACGTAATTTGCCGAAATTGATTTTTTAACAGATTCACAATTCTAGTGCTTACTACAAAAGACCAGCAAAGTTTCATTTCAAGAAAATGATAGGAAATGTGAAATAAATCTGTATAATTTTAAGACGATCAACAGAAAATATAAGGCTTACTGATCTTTGAACGCGTTTATCTAAGTTATACGTTTTACTCCCTGACAACCTTTGACGGACCATAACTTGACTTCTGGAAATCGTGTGAAGTTCAACAAGGTGTCATTTTAATCATTAAAAAAGTGAAATGACAAGAGGTGGCATTTACTGCTGCTTTTGGGTTGGACGGTCACATATATGGATTGAATACATAAGGACAGGCACCCAAAACTAATCGCGGGGACTGATACATAATTTAATTAGCATGGTTTACGCTAATAATCGCGAAGTACAAAATGCATTAATTATGAACAATCGGAATTATTCTTTTTGTTGGAGTTTAAAGTTTCTAGAATTTTCTAAGATACTTTGAAGTTGTATAATGCTTCTAATTACATTAATGCTCTAAATATACTCCAGTAATGTTCTCTTTTGACACAATAAGGTCATAATGTTAAGTCATAACTTTTGATGGTCAAATACAATGCCTTTTACTTGACTTCTGTTGGTAGATTTGCATTATCATGATTATTTTTCAGTCTTTATTACGTTATTCCACCTAAAGGTCTTGCAAAACTAATGTGTGAAAAAAATTGACTTATTCAAGCGGTAGATATACTTCGTCATTTTTGTAGTTTGTAGACATTTTCTTTCAGATTTTTTTTCATGATGATTGGTTTTAAAGAATGAACATTTTTCCATGTACAATTTCACCATTGTATAAATCATAACCATAATTGCAAGAACAGATTAGCTTACCATGAATAGATCTAGGCCGTATAATCAATATCAAACATTATACTACCAATCAGTAAGCACTTGAAAATGTACAATGGGGTGAAAATAGGTCTCCATTTATTACATTCCTCCATAATGTGAAAATTTAGAATGAAAATTCTCATTCAGAATTAACAGTTTACTCCATTCTTAAAAACCAATCACCATAAGAAAAATTCTGAATGAAAATGACTTACAAAAATGACGAAGTATATATACCGCTTTAGGCCTGCATAGCTAACAACTTTCACCAGAAATCAATAGTCTAAAGGACATATGTCAAATAGAGTTTTTATTTTAAACAAAAGTGAATGTGCCAAAGGATATAAAAGGAAAACTAAGAACGTGCTATTAAGGTATTCCGGAAAACCCGCGGGATTCAATGCGGATTTTCAACCAGTCTGCGCAATGATCCGAGGATATGTGTGGGTGCAGTTCAAAATCTGGCAAAAAGAATTAAAACACATAATTTGATTTGCATGATTTGTTTACATTCTTTTGAAACTTGAACTTCATTTAACCTGACTTGAATATTTAAATAAAAACAACATTGTAAAAAACGCGTTCAGAAGATTTTGAATTTTGGTTTATATGAAAAATAAAATTGCAAAACAAAAATGACATAATTACCGCAATATATCAATTTTTTAAAGTTCGTTGTATGGACCATATATAATTACAAAGTCTCTGAAATTAGAATATAGGGGCCTACCAGTATGTTGGTAAAGTGAGAAGGCTCAGTTAGAAGCTGGAAGTATATTTAGCACCCCGAATATTTATACTAATTATCGTTAATATCCTGATGTTTGCCTACCACATTTTGCTGTATCAGTTTCTTGCAGGAGACCCCAATGCCAGATTGTTTCCAATCAATGTACTCATAGTGAATAGATCGAATCAATTCCAAGTTCAATTTTTTTTCGAGTATTACCGCTAACAGTTGCTACAATATTAGTTTACAATTACTTTGAAATTGTCATTTTCCACACTTTGACCTTCAAGCGTTAGGTCAAGTAAAAAGTAAAAAGTGTAAATTTTGATTGACTTTTTTCTAGAGTGTTCGTTAATATATTATTTCACGCTTATTTTAGGTTTAAAAATTATCTGTTTCTTAGATGTATTTAGTTTGCTTCATAATGATTACATCAATGATAACTAAATAACTGTCTGAACATCTAAGAAAAAAAATACATGGAAGAAACTTTCATTTATTTACATCATTGCATGCGTTTTGTTTTTGTTCTTTTACTTATATATAATTGTGAAGAAGATCTATTGCTTATGTTGTTTGACTTGTATGCATTCAAGTAATGTGGATATTAAACATAATATTATTTAGAGGATTGCAGAAATCCATTTGGTGACAGCACTATTTGTTTCATATCCCATCTCTTGTCTCCCCCGGTACTAACTGGACAGGGGTACACATGGTACATAATTACGTACCACACATGTGCCCTTTTGGGCGGGAATGACATACATCTTTGTCTAACTCCTTAGAGAAACAAAATGATCCAAAAAATGCCCTCTTAACATGCTTAATTGTACAGACCTGGTTGTAGGTACACATTACAGCGTTCACGTATCTTGTCGAGTCTTGGACAACAAATTGGCATGTTATTACAGTTCGATCGATTTGGGGTTATTTGTGGCCCAGTTCATGAAATTTTATATCCCTTTTAAAATCTAACAAACATATAAAACAACAATACAAAAGGGTCTCACAAGCGCACAGACGACCAATGTTAAATTTCTTCTGAAGTATATGAAGCCATTTTTTTATCAAGCAATTATAAGATAACAGTACAACACCTCTAGCAAACGGAACTAAATATTTTTCTTCTCTTCTCTATTAAATTCATTTTTCTCTCCCCTTTCTTCTATTTCTTTTTCATTTTTCCCTTTCCTGGGAGGCAGACAACCACCACAATCACCCCTCCTCTCTGTGGCACCGCCCATGGTATGCAATACTAAATAATAAGCTAAATGCCTATTCATTGTTTTGCATTGGATTTGTATACATGTAGAGTTGTTCCCACTGAGTATGGAATATACCGAGTGAGTTGAAAAAACTGCAATAGTTAAATAAAAGCTATATTATAAGAACAAGAGATGACATGAACATGAAATGTATATATCTAAATAGATCACAAATTTACCTTTAAAATGATGAAAGAATGAGGAAAATTGATAAAGGCGTCATAGAGATACACTTATTTGAATAGGAAGGCATAAAAACAGTTCTGTCCAACTGTCGTGTATATGTTTTATTCAATACGTAGGACACAATTATGACATACTCTTTTCTCTT
>JXSR01S001180.1:18866-31404 GCA_000969725.1 Ophiothrix spiculata | reverse complement strand
GAATCCCTTGCACATTTCCATCAGGGATTCAACACACCTCTTCTTAATAAACCATCTAGATTTTCCCATTTTTGGTTTTTTGGTTTTGTTGCTTACCATGTTGTTTGGGTATTTAGGTTTTTATTGCTGAAAGATATAAGCATGGTTATATTGTCAGAACACAGATTATTTTGTCAAATTGTATGAGCCTGTTGCTAGGTTGAAATAGACAACGGATCTTAATTCTAATAGCAAATTAAAATAGCATTGGAATACATACATACAAATGTAAAGCAATCATAAAATAGGGAAAACATGCATGCTTTAAATGAAATTTTAAACTATAGAGTCCCAATGGCATTAAAAATGAACGTGTGGATACCGATCATATAGATTATTTTCTCGTATGTCGATTTCAAGCAACTATCATTTAAATATTTCTAATTTTCCAATTACATTAAAACACCTTATTATAATGATACACTTAGAGTTGTGCGGGGAAAAAAACACGGATTCACATTATGTTGTTACCATTGATGTTACATGAACAGTTCCGTAATACACTTTTATTATATTTGGTGGTGTATAGTATTTCATTTTTTATTTTAACCGCAAGCGAATTTATGAGATTCAAAAAAAAATAAAAATTGTCATAGATTTGCAAATTGATAAGCAAAATAAAAAGTAAAAACAATATAAAAACAATAACAAAATACAAAATTAAATAATAAAAATAATAATAAAAAAAATCAATTGCTTTCGTGTTATTCACATCTATTTTTTTTTTAACTAAAACAACTTCATAAATGTAATGATTTTTATATTTTTTCTTTATAATGTTAACATCATATTGTACATGTACCACCAGAAATTAAATATTTGGGGTTCCTAGAATGCACCAGTTGCAACACCTCTTGCTACGCTACCGAGCATACAGATACTAACATCTTGGAAAGTAGCCTTGAAGTTGAAATATGTGTTTTTGACATGACATGCCTATGATGAAAACTATGAAAGAAACTTTACAGGAGATACAGCAACATTAATGTTGTAACATAGATTCGGGAAGGATTGGAAATTGCTTAATTTATCCTATGCGGAAGTTGATTTTATACTACCCTGGGGAAATGTGGTTATTTGAACCTGTTTTTGTATATATTCGTTAAGTATTTTGGGAGAGCAGAGATTTTCTTTTTCAATCCACACGGTATTAAACGTGAGTGTTCATATCATTCTCTTAATTTTTACTAAAAGGTAGATTTTATGGTGATGTTCTTTCTGATTACAAGTGATATTGTTTATTTATGTATACGGTGACATAATTCTTACGTTATTTTTGTGTGTTGCCTTTCGTGTGCTTGAGTGGAAAGCTTGCGGTGAGGTTTTTCCTTTTTCATTTCTTTAATATTTTTATCTATTTATTAATACAGCACCTTTTTTGTATACTCTGTCTGTCTGTTTTGTGTAATTCTTAATAGATTTTGGTTTAAAATAAATATTTGAATTTGATTTTAGTTACCACTAACTCATTTTCCATTTGTGTTCATTTGTTGTGAGTTTTTAAAAGCAAAACATGAATTTAAAATGTCCCCTCTGACCAGACACTCCCATACCGTACTTTGCTCCAAAGTTGTGGAATCCCTTGCACATTTCCATCAGGGATTCAACACACCTCTTCTTAATAAACCATCTAGATTTTCCCATTTTTGGTTTTTTGGTTTTGTTGCTTAAATACTTGTTTTGTTTCCTTAGAGTCCATTTTTATGTTCCTGGGCGGTATATTAAATACTTATAGGTGTTTTAGTTGTGTGTGTAATGGTATACATATGTATAAATGACACCGTGTATGCCCTTAAACCGTTAAGTAGAGTAAAAGGCTTGATAAAATGGATCAAGACGTATTTACATGTATGTAGAATATTGTGAATGGATAAAGAAATGTGATTTCCAAACAATACACCATTTTCATTAAAAGCAATCAATGTTGATGCCGCAATCTAAATAAATAGGATGTCTAATATTGCACAAAATTTCTTCTCAATTTGAAAATGGAAATGGACTTAGACGAGTCGTTGTAGGCAGTGGCCTCGGAGCCCTGTCAAGAATCTACAACGGAAGAACAGTGGCTTTGCTTCTAATGTTCATTAAAAAGTCCAAGATTATTGTCATAGATTTTCCTAAGTACAAAGCAAATAAAATACAGGATGCAAACGTAATTTAGCATCCAGACTGAGTAAAGCCACTGGATATTATTACTGGTCAAATAAAGTTCTTAAGATACGGAGTGGCTATTTGGCTATTTGTATTTATAAATTTGACAAACTTTAATATCGTCTAAATTTTAAATATACAAATTGTTGAGAGAAAAACCATAGATAAAAGAGACTGGCAATTTTCAGAAATAGACCACTTTCGTATGTCCCATAATGCATCTTGAAAGTACCACAAATACGGGACCTTGTGACGTATCTTGCGCAGTCGAGTTGTGCGCAATGCGCAGAACTTAAAATATAGTAGACTGAGCGAGATACGTCACAAGGTCCCGTATTTGTGGTACTTTCAAGATGCATTATGGGACATACGAAAGTGGTCTATTGAGAAATTAAATCTTTCTCCACATATGTGACATAATCGTAAATTATGAGGATGACGATAATGACTTATTATAATTGTTGGCCAACTTTCTAACATTTACTCTCCTTTAATTATGTAGTCACCTATGTCCCTTACTGGCACTGGTCATAATTCAACGATAAGGATAACGATACAGCTTACAAAATCGTCCTGCGTGTAATCAAACTGATAAAGTGGACACACACATCTGGGCGATGTTTATTGTTAGCGTTATGGCTATTGCTACAATGTAACCAGCGCTACTGTGATTTAATGGGATAATGGTGCTATTGTTGTTAGTGATTATAATGTGAGGGCCCCGGGTGAGGGCTATTAATATGTCAGGCATAACATGTATACAACTGTAACTTGTTCCACAAATGACGCAGATTTCTTATCTTAATAGTTGTGTAATGCTCACAAGACATTAAACAAATAAAGTCCTCATAAGGTGCTTCGTCAACGTCGCGAGCTCGACTGACGTGTCGCCATCTGCACTGATGGGTCAGTTACCTTTACGCGTTCTATATAAGTTATGCATACACCAAACACGCCAATTAATTAATAAACAAATGTGAGTATTATATAAGTAAGTATATTCGTTTGATAAATCCTAAGACGCGTGATCGTAAATTACGTTAGATTATTGTTCATAAACTATAAACTAGACAAAGTTGCGTCATTCCTCATCAAGTATTTAATCCATTACGTTAATTGATTAGTACGATGGTCTTAATAAAGTCGCATGAGAGTGTGTGTGATTGTTGTATCTTTATCTAAGATTAAAAGATTAAGATCTGAATCTGGGTGAGTATGCTATTACATGACCGCGTAAAATTGACTTTAACGTACATAACTGTATTCATAGTCTATCCAAAAAACACAATAGTGGATTTGTGGGGGTGGGTGTGTGGGTGTGTAACTAAGCACTAAGATTTTATGCGGAGTAGATGCTTCACTCACCCATTAGCTGTTGGGTGAACGTTGATATTTCACACCACTGACCTACATGCACATAACACATTAGCTCACATTCAATCAGGCGTGACTTTAACTCGGCTTATGTTTTGACTTCTGAGTCTAGTTTTTCTTGCCACTTTTTTGAATTAGGCACTACGCGATTGATCATTTATGTTATGGGGAAGATGATTTTGCCCAAGCACATCCACCCGTTTGCAGAAAAGAATTTTTGATTGTGTGGTTGCAGAGTTATTGAATTTTGATTGCCTATTTTTTAAGTTAATTATAATAAAAAAAAACCAGTTGTCTGCAAGTTATGTGCACATCTATGCATAGTCAAGAATTTTTAAATATTTATGCTTATTAAAATGTTATAAAACACACGCGGCATCAGGAACAATAAATTGGGTGAAAAGTCAGCGCACTGCTTGCAATTCCGTGTTGATCAGCTCTTAATCATGCAGAACTAATCATTATTAAATGCCCCGCGCATATGTTAGTGCAAAATAACTTCTCATGTGTATGTAATATCTCTTCAGACAATTAAAATATTGGCTATCGGTGTATCTATTATTGGTGCCATGACCTTGCTAGTCTAAGTAAGTAAAGTAAAATATTTATCCCCCAACCAGGCTTCTCCAACATTAATTGAAATAGCGATACAAAATCCTTCATGACTTTGCAACGAAAACGGATTTGAAAAATTCAAACGGTTTTTGATTACTTAGATTATCTGCTTTTATTTACATACCTTTTAACATGTTTAAAAGAATTTGAAAAAAAAATCAAACTCGTCTGAAGTGTCTATTAGTAGGAGAATTAAAAGCCGTATTCAAAGTCAGTATTCAAAATAAGGATTTTATATATTTATTTTATAACTTAACTTAACTTAACTTAACTTAACTTAACTTAACTTAACTTGACTTGACTTGACTTGACTTGACTTGACTTGACTTGATTTGACTTATATCAAACAAATTCAAGCACTATGTTCTGTCATACCGCGGATGTCAGATGTGCCGAAATCAATTACATGCTTTATGATGTTAATCTGTCATATCTCTCGAGTGTTCATTGATGGCCTATTTCAACGTTTCCCTGATTAATTCATTTGACTCATAATGTTTCATAATTTTTTGAAATAATTACAACCGAATTTTTCCACGGTATCGTGATATTAGTTTGTTTTAATTAACAACAAGATTATTGATTTTTGAAATGATTGTTGAAAGTGTTTGTAACAATACTGGTTTTGTTGAAAGAAAATGCATTGCCCTTATGTAACTAATAAAAAAGAATACCTCTTGTTTAAATTTATGGACTCCTTTTACATACAGATTTTTATTATTATATATTTTATGTGTGGTTTATAAGAAATATTTTGACTGACAGGAGCGTTAGAAATGTGATATTCTGTCATCTTTTCTGATTATATTCCGTTTCCGTCATGACCAATATCTGAAATTAAAGCGTCTTGTAGGACTATTGGACTGTATGGGTCACCCTTATAGAACAAACGTTTCGCGTTTAAAAAGTACACTTGTCTGTGAGCTATCAAGCAAGCCATGTTTCCGGTAGTCAGTTTAAATTTGTCTCTGATTTAGTCAAATCCGATTCATATCTCATAGAAACAGTCACTCATTTCGTAATGACATTAATATCAGCAAAGTTAAATCAATGTACTGCTTTTAATATACTAGTATATAGAAAACATACAAAAAAGAAAGAAAAAGAAAAGAAAGTAGAAAAGAAAGTAATACCATTTTAAGTTCAGAAATACTTCAGCGTTAGTGGTTATGTAGTCTCCCTCCCATGATAAATCAAACATCAAACACAATAACTGAAAAATAAGTTTTGTTAATTGAATATAGGAGTTCAAAACTGACCCAAGTCCATGCTTCCGTACTGAGGCTAAAGAAAGTATGTTGTCCTTATAATTGCCATTCCCAAAATCAATACTATGCATTGATCATCACATCCTTTTGTATTGGTAAGGCATCGTGGACTCGGGTCAGTGTTGCTTTCCTATATTCAATTTAAAGTAGCCCCTGTAAAATGGGGAAAAGTTTTACTACATTCCTTCAACAGTAATCTTCCATGTTTCATACTTCATGTTACTTGGATCAGATACCGCTACAGATTTGTTACCTGCTATGTTCAGATACTAGGAACTACTCAATGTATGGGGTGTCAAATTTATCTGGGTGTACTATGTTTAGAAAGACTATATCATATGTTGCAGTCGTTCCATAGTACACAAATCTATAGGAGATTTGCAGTTTAAGGCGGATTTGTTGTGTGTTATGTTTAGACACTGAAAACAATCAAGGTTGATCCTATTTGAAGACAAGAGTGTTATCAGGGTGTACAGAAATGGTATCGATAAATGCAGGCGTTCTTTACTTTTTCTTTTTTCTGTAAATGCAGTTGTTATAAATCTTTGCAAAACCCTGTTATTTGTCAACTACTATTTACTAACAAACTATGAAGAGAAATAGAAAGAGGCGTTGCGTTGTTTCGTGATATTTTACAGTAATTTTGTTTAGTACATAATCGAAGTGGGATAGACTTTTCAACATCAGAATCATTGTTTGTAACCCAATAAAATATATGTTTTTATTTAATTAAGAGAAATTGTATAAATGTTGATAGCTACGGCTTGAGTTCAAGGTACACACCGTATACCAAAAAACGGTAAATCAAACAGCGTTCGGTCTTTTATTCTTTAATATAATTGAAATATTCATAAATGGAAAATCTAAAAACTAACTGAGGTTACTTCATAGCTGTTTAAGTTGATATTCCATAAAAGAGTGTTACAGTTATTAAATAACCGTGAAATATAACAAAGTCATAACATAAAACATATGTAAGGCTAGGTAAAAGCAAGTTTAAAAAAAAATAAGATCAATATCGAGTATTAAACACCACAGCACCTCATTTTTATATCAGGATTTACTTCTTAACTTTAGAAAAAGGCTATGAATTACTTAAAAACAATGTCGTAACGTTTAAATATAATCTGCTTCAGAGTTTTCTAAAAAACGGGAACAGAATAAGAAATGAATTCATTTCATCATCTCCCACGACTCCCTGTGTCATAAGAAATGAACTTTTAAACTATTGACTCATTATTAAGTATGTTAAATAAATCCAATAAAATAATTTTGTTAAATATCAGTAGATCCCGATGAAATAACAAAGACTCACGCTTCTGTGTAATTTTAAGATAAGGGAATTTGGAAGGGTGTGACCTTGAAGACGCTGACTGTACCATATATATTGCGATGATACCAAATGGATAGTTAGCATTCAATTGGGCATAAGGATTATTTTTACATAAACATTTTATGTATATCGAAGAATTTCAGTGATGAAAAGCAAATGGTATAGAATGACTAGATATCTGTTTGACTCCTTATTTTTAAATGGAAATACAATTATGTCATATGCATGTATAAAAAACAAGAGTTCTCATAAGAAAAATATATACATGCGTACATAGAATGTGTTATATAGCAAGCAGTAAAATGAATTTATGCAATAAACAAACGAGCGCAATGCAACCAATGCAGTAAAAATAGTAATTATAATCTTTAGCTCCATGCAAGATTTGCCAGACCAAGATGAGTTGCCTGAGGTTGTAGTTTAATGTTTAGGATCTAGCCGTTTTGCTAATACTGAATAAACTGTGCGAAGTTGCTGTAACCGTGTACTTCTCAACGATTCTGTCTTGAAAACTCCGCTACTTCCCGGCCATTTCAAGTGTTGATTATTTTGGTGGTGATCTGAAGAGTATTACGAAGTCCAACTTCTTAAGAGAGAATTCTCACAAACTGTGAAATAATTTTCTTTTTAACAATAATGAAATTTATATAAGAAATTCCTTAATCATTTATCGCTAATCATTTTTCTTACAACATGTATGAAAAATATCTGAACCGTTTCAGTGGCACGGATGACCCACCACATATCTATCATATTCTCCTTTGTTTATTTTGGTTTGTATTAATGATAACTTAATAGCAGGAAAGGCGGTTAATTTAAAAACACAAACTTGTTTAATTGCTTAATTTGCTTAGTTGTTGACAGATGAAATGAAAATAAACCTTATTAGGAAGTGGTTGGACTTTATATTTCCTGAATAATTTAGTTTTGATCGCCACGTCATCAATTAAACGCGGTAGATTTGTTTCGATTAGACGCATTTTGAATAACATGATTTTTGATCTCTATGTTTCTATTTTTGCTATCCAAGAGCAGATTGCAGCTGTTACAGAAAAATCGTTGGGTAAACGACCTTGGTGACCAAAGAAATATTGATTGCAACAAGTTGAAAGCAGTTTTGTAAAATCGAAAGGATTGTAATACACTTGTTAGATAGTATTATGTAGTTGGTCACGATCAGTTATCAAGAAGAATTCACACCTAAAAGACCTTCATAGTTTTAGAGAGCTTGCGTGTTGTAATGAAACAACTATACAGAGGACTCCAAATCAAGCACAGGTCTCCAGATGAGTTCTGCTACCGTCAACGGGTAATGTCATAAGCGATGCATTTAATCGTTATCTTTATTGTTTCGCCAAAGTGTGAGTATGGGGTATATTTCAACAAGTTGTAAATATTTCAGTGCTTAGCGAGATGAGCTTCTAGCTTCAGCCTTGTGGATATCTACTCATACTTAATGCGCAAATGTAGGGTGGAAAAGGGGGAAGCTTTACTAACGTGTGCCTCTTTTTTGAAAAAAAAAACACAACTAAATGTGTCAATATACGAAAATGCATATAGAAGGAAAATGTAGTCACCATGGTTTAGTCATTTATTTACTTTCCTACTTTTGTTTTCCTTTTAAAAATAAGTTTACAATAATTCCAATTGTAAGTTGTATGAATCATTCCTTATCCTTCACTATTTCACCTTAACCTGAAAAATTGTAAGCAAAACAAATCCTCTTCAAAATATGCTAGATGATTATGTATTTCACGTGTATGGTTATAAATCACTGTAACAACTTCTTAATGATAGTGAGGCACAATCCAGTGTAAAGTCTCAACTGTACTTAACGTTTGCGGACGTCAATGAATGATGCATTCTGTCAATATATTTTAGCGTTGAAAATTAACACCATTTTTGTCATTTACAGGAGTTTCTCAACTTTACACTGCAGACAATTAGACCCAGGCTAGACAGAACTTTGAAAAAATACTTCTAAATATGAAAGTATGCTTCCAGGTAAGAACGAATAACAACATTTCAGACAAAATCACAAGACTAAAATAGCCCTTTATTTAGTAATACTTTTAGTATATGGCTGAAATTGAATTGAATGGAATTGGTTGTGTATAATATACTATATCAGGGAAGATATATGGCTACACTGACATGTACGCTACATGAGCAATGACAGACATTCTTCACTTCATACAGGGTTGCTCATATAGTTAGAATAAAAATATTGTTACAACTTTTTTATGTAAAGATCAATTTATGATGAACATATCTGGCAACTTATGTTGTTTTTGGTCAGATTTGATAGATAATCTTGGTGGGTGTGAAATGGAACTCCGAATGTGATCAATTTCTTCATGTACTGGTAAGGGGGCAACAACAAAAATGGGTCAAAAACGTGATTTTTAGGTCAAATTTGATTTGACCCCGCCTTTGATCTTTAAAAGGTTTTGAAGATGTCATATTCCGCCAGGGACCATTCGACGTTCACCACAACAGTATTTTTGTAAATTGAGGGGCGTTGGAGGATTATTTTGTACTTTGCTTCCAAGCATTCTCTTGGCGCAATCAAGCGGGACCAAGACATTCAATCACCTGATTCTCACTCTACTACAGATACACATTCAATATGACCAGAAGAAGTGACGGGGTCAAAGGCGGGGTTAAATCAAATTTGACCTACAAATCACGGTTTTGACCCATTTTTGTTGCTGCCCCCTTACCAGTACATGAGAAAATTGATCCCATTCGGAGTTTCATTTCATACCTAATACGATTACCTATCAAATCTGACCAAAAGCAACATAAGTTTCCAGATATGTTCATCAAAAATTATTCTAAAAATATTTTTATTCCAACTATATGAGCAACCGTGTATTCAGTCATAGTTAGTTGAACCAAAAACCGAATTTCTATCAAAGTACATCATAGCGTGCTTTGAACTTGGTAAATATGCATTTAATTTGGAATGTATTTCCTTTACTATGGTAACGCCAAACTATGAAACTTAATAGTTGACATAACTAACTGGTAGCCAGGATTTCATGATCTAGGTTAAAGGAATAAGCTGATTTATATTTTACCTATGAAACTTATAATTGTCGGGCATAATATTTTGCTTGCCCTCGGGTAAGGTGTATAAGATGCGGAAGTAGGGCAGTATTAAGAGACGCCAAGTTAGCGTCAAAAGAGGATGCAGGTTTAATCAGCGAAAAATAGAGGTGCACTTTATGCTTGCTTGGTGTTGATACCTTTTCCTAAAGCAATGCACTAATTAGCAAGGTGTTAAGGCGTTACATAAGATACTTATGCAATTATGAAAAAAGACCCAATGTTGGAATCAGGATGTTGCACTATAGATTTGATGGATTGATTAATTATATGATTAAAAAGCACCGATATTATCAAACTTTTTCAATTAATGTGCCTCTAAATTAACAGGCGCTATTCTGCATATCGTGACCTTCGTCAACTGCACTACTTCTGTAGAATTTTGTAATGTTTAGATTTAGTGTATAATAATTTGATGGTTTTCCTTAATGGATGGGATATTTTGATCAACTTAATGTTTTCAACAGGTTTTATTTTTCTGAATGAAGAGTTGTCTTAACATATAATGAGTAATTGCATTATACGATAGCTTGCACCACCTGCACACAAGAGCCCGATATCTTGTTACTATAATTAAACTATTCAAAACATCTTTCATCTGATAAAGTTACATTGCGTTCTTTTCGGGAAGTAATAAATATCATATTATGTCTTTCTTGTTATTGATACTTCTTAAATTAGATGAAATGATCAGACTTGGTGCCGTGTAGTCTATTACGGAATGTTTTGGTATGAAAAGGGAAGTGATGGTCAAACTAGGAAGGAAGAAAGAGACTCTCTGCCAACGATTTGACACCTCACATCAGACTGTCCATGAAATGCTGAAACTAGAGGCATAACTACACTCTAAAAAAGTTGGGTAAAAAGGGAACATGGTTGGCAGGTTGGGTAAAATTTGACACAATGTTGGGTCAAACGTGCACCATTTACCCAAGATTGTGTACAAAATAAACCAAAATTGTGATGAATTTAACCCAACCTGCCAACCATGTTCCCTTTTTTACCCAACTTTTTAAGAGTGTATCAGCTTTATGCTATGGCGCCCTTTGCTTACAAAGTTACGATGTTCTAATGTATGCTTGATTCTGTGTTTGAACATTCAGCTGAAAACCGACGCTTTCGACTTTGGTCCTCTGAAAATGTTCAAACAAATCTCTTCACTATCTCAAGATGTTTAATAAAACAAAAACAAAAAACCTCTCTCATATGTTTGATTGTTGTTGGATTTTGAAGGCTACATAGGTACGTGACGATTTTGGTATGTATGGCTAGAAGAGGCCCTGAACTATACTATGATACTAAGTATCCCCACATTATGGGTGTCAATATCAAAGTTACAGGAAGGTGGCAACAACAACTCTTTTGACGCTATGTTAATACTTAAATGACCAAGGTATTTTCCGCCCGCCAGTGACCAAGAAGGAGAGATTCCTAGGGACCCCTTAAAAACGCCCTTCCTATATAAGTTTTACGTTGAAAGTCTGGTCAATGATAAAACATATAAAAAGAACCAAAATACCGGAAAATGGCGAAATAGCGGCCGAAAAACAATTTTTTAACGTAGCGTCAAAACTTTTCCCGACAATATTTCAAAAATCCAGTTTCCGAAGGAATTTTCGCATGAAATTTTGCTCATTGCAAGTACAATTACAAATTTGAACAGCGCTCTCGAAAAACTACTTTATGCTAATTAGTACAAAAACGACTGTGTCAAATTTCAAATTATAATATTAGATAGACGAAGATTAACCCGTGTCTTATTTTCTGCACTTAGAATGCCATGTAATACACATAGCCTCACATTGTATGTGTTTTTGTTGTTGGGTATCTAATACAAATACTCCCAATTCCCTTCATATTTCTAGTACAGCACATCAAAAGATGAGCCTTTGCACGGGAGAACAACTTTTTAGGGTTTTTTTAAACAAAAGTGTAAAAGTGTCTAAATTTATTTTTCATTTTTCATCTTTATATTGAAAAGCATGATTATTTCCATCTTTGTGCCTTAATACATTAACTTGTGTGAGTTCGACCCAGTAATAGCTTGCATTGGTAATTCTCATTGTTAAAGCAACTTCGGCAAAAGCTTTAGATTCTTGATCTACTATAAGACGCAATAAAACCAAGTACTAATTATGTTATTTAAGATTTAACCAACATTACATGTCTATCAAATTACGGTTGATTTTAAATGTGTTATAAGCTTATCACGTTAATTAATCCATTCCATAAATAGACCATGTTTTATGTAATACTATGTAATAGTCTGTCTATAAAACATATTCAAAGGTATAACAAACATACTGCTCTTTTAAAAAGAAATATGGTATTACAATAGCAAGGCTACTTCTACATATTTACATAAAACATAATAAAATCTAAATTGCTTTTATAAAATCTTGAAAACTGAATTTTGTCCAGAAAAAGATTCACAAATTCTGTTTGGGTAGACTAATGTCTACCTTTGTCCAGTCAAAAGTAGATAATTGTCTACCTTAATGAACTATTTTCTGGAAAGAGTTCAGTTTTTAAGATTTTATAAAACCAATTTAGATTTTATAGTGTTATAAGTATAAAATGTATGTATTAATCTTCACCACTACTTCTTCATACTATTATAGTTGAAATGCAATTAAAAAGTAATCAA
>JXSR01S001179.1:18086-42879 GCA_000969725.1 Ophiothrix spiculata | reverse complement strand
CCCAAGATTGTGTACAAAATAAACCAATATTGTGCAAACTTTAACCCAACCTGCCAACCATGTTCCATTTTTAACCCAACTTTTTTTAGAGTGTACTGAAATAGACGAAGCGACAAAGATTGATGGTTCGATGCTTATATACGTGTAATATGTCGACCCAGTTACATACTTATCTGTTAACACCTGTTTGGGCATGCCACACGAAACAACTTCTGCAAGCTACAGGTGTATAGCGGAAAATGTTGCATTTGTAGTAAGGTATCGCCCAAGTGAATATGATTGAATACTGAGAATGGATATGATGTACTATGGCAAAAACGCAGTTACAGCACGAACATGACGAAGGAGAAAGAAAAAATTTGTCTCAAATTCTCCCAATCGGAAGCGAGCTTCTGCAGCTCTCCTTACCTTCATTTGCAGAGATTTCTGCCTCAACTTAGTTTAGGAAATGTTCTTATTCCCTGAACAGTAAACAAATATTTAAATGTGGCATATAATAAACAAATTTAATCACAGAGCCCGACAAAATTAGCCATATTTATCTTTTAACTACACTGTTAGAACGTTGGGCAAATAATTTACCCAACGTTGGTTCAACTATGAACAACCCAACTTCTGGGTAAATAATTACCAACGTTGCGTACAATGTTGGCTAATTACCTAACTGTTGGGTAAAAGTTTTAGCTAATTACCCAAATATTGGGTAAAATTTCATCAACAGTTGGTTAATATTATTTACCCAACAATTGGGTTGTTCATAGTTTAACCAACGCTAAAAAATTGCCCAACAGTATAACAGTGTATACGCTTTGGATTCTCTTTATCCATACTAATTCATGAAACAGTATACAACTATCATTCTAAAACACAATCGGTTCATTTTCATTTTAGTATCCTTTTATCCTGTTCAAATTTACAACAGAGTTTTTACATGCATGCGCCTTTAATCAAAGTCCTCCACCTTCGAAAGCTTTCGAATCTTGGAGTCCAATTATAAGACTGGTTGTATAATAAGTATAATAGATCTAGGTCGGCAAATTACCCCAACGTTTTTCACTTTATAACCATGATAACATTTTTCACGGCCTTGTCAGTTCCAATTTGTCTCTTGTAAGTACAAGAACATTATGTCTAGACATATATTGTACATTGAGCGTATACATTTGACATCCCGTGTTTGATCTCATCCAATTCAATCTTATTTATGTCAGAGACAATTCTAATTTCATGCCATCTTGATTTGGACATGCTTTATTTATTTTATTTTTATGTTTGGTTACCAAGTTGAAATGTGGATGCAAAATTCTTGCGATGCATGCTGATCGTTGATATACATCTAAAAGCATCGTGTTTGAATAAAATAAACAATGAAGTATCGAACCAGTTGTAACTTGTAGCACAGAGTAACAGAGATGACACTGGGCTCAAAACATGACCCCAATTACGTAACGTGTAACGTAATATGTGGACAAAAACGAGAACACACGATAAAGAATGCTGCACACCTTGTACCCGATTAAGTGTAACACACACCAAGGACGATATCAGAATTTATCGATATTTGAGAAGGATTATTCTTTGTGTGTTCTCGTTAATTGGAGCCACTGATCACGTGATCAGTCAGCGGAGAAACGCTAACCAGCGTCCGTTGAGAAATAGTAATCAAATGAGCTATGAAGTATATGGGGATCAAGTTTCAAGGGACTGCTTGTAGTTTAAAACATGATGCACATGTGTGTGGCTTAGCGGTTTAAGCACTTCACTAAAACCATCAGAATGATCATGAGTCCTTGAGCAAGATATCACCTCTAGCTAATGTGCTCTTCTCAACCCAGGTGTCAAATGGTTAACGGTGTGTAACGAAATACAGGGTCCGTGTGGTTGAGTGTCCTAGCTACTATTCAAATGTGTAGAACGTACTTGTACATGTGCGATCAATAAATCATCGATTGCGATTTATTCCGTGTAGTTCAATTAGACCCGGACTCCTGGTTATTGGAGACACTCAGTCTCATTACACCGGCATACTTCAATACTGGAAAGGTAACAGACTGGCGGTGAAGGGGATGTGCTGATCCTCATGTTAACCAAACATTCTAAAAATGGATAGACGACCAAACAATGGTCAATCCACCCCATGCAAATACAGGCCTTTTTCTTTACCTTACCTAGTTTGCCAAACTGGACTGAAAGTGCATATCAAAGTGATATCAAATTATGGTACATGTATCAATATCCGTAAATATATTTAACGGAAGTCTTTATTTAAACAGGAACGTAATATGATATAATCAAACTTCTGTTCAAACATTTACTCGAAAAAATATATAGGCCTAACTGATTGGATTCTGGAGGTATGTTTTTAAATATTTTATCTCTTTATATATTATACAATGGTACACAATTTGGCCAATATATCGTAGTGAGACATTTAGCCATAACGATTCAAGATAGATTATTTCAAAAAACAGAAGCAGTATTTTGATGATTACAGTTTACTCTTGATATCTTGGTATTACTTGTCTAATGACAATACACAACATTCAACGAAAATTCAAATACAATATTTTTTATTGAACTAGCAATTATTATTTTCATAACTAACTAGGCCTATTATATTTTTCAACAGGATCATTTTTTTCTATTTTAGTGTGGCCATTTGACAGTTGGTAATATGAATTAATTAATAGAAACTAAATTGTGCTTTTATGTTTAAGCAATCAAGCATAAAACCCTCAAACCATAATTAGTTTCAAATCATGGAGCATGATGCCACATGCATTAAGTAACAAAATCGGAAATAGAATTCGACTAATAGTCTTTTTCTTCTCTTGTAAATAAGTCACTACATCAGTTTATAATCGCTATACAATTGTTCTATGTCATATCAGTAAGGTTGATGCAGAGGTTAATGATTGCATTGATAATCAACCAAAGACCATGAAGACTAGCAGCTGTTAGGAGCAATTCCCAGGCTTTTATGGTGGGAAATTTATCTATTTCATATTCTTTTCAAATTGGTTTTATTCGAATGTCATTGTATTTACTTTAAAACATTGATAATATTCTTTTCTATTTTGAGACCTTGTTTGGTTAACATTACACAGATAGTTAGATATCGATTGTGTTGAAAAATCCTCTAAAAATGTAGATGCCAATTTGTTTAGTGACAGATGACTGTCCTGCACTCTAAAACAGTTGGGTTAAAAAGGGAACATGGTTGGCAGGTTGGGTTAAAGTTTGCACAATCTTGGGTAAATGGTGCACGTTTTACCCAACATTGTGTCAAATTTTACCCAACATTGTGTCAAATTTTTCCCAAACTTCCAACCATGTTCCCTTTTTAACCCAACTTTTTTTAGAGTGTGATCAAATTGATATATGATGTACTTTCAATACACATTTGATCTTTTTAAACTATTTTGGCAACAAAGGATATTTTAAGCCAAGCAGTAATGATTTCGCAATTATGATGAAAACAAAACATGCAAATTCGCAGGCAATGCAAAGATGTACACAAAAAAAACCAATAAATGAAATAAGTGATACAAATCGCAATGAAAGTGCTGGAACTTTTTTATACAAAATTGTCCTATTATTGTTCTGTTTGGCAAAATATACAGGCCTTTGTTACTTTCAAAACTTACCTCCCGGAGAGAAAAAATATATGGGTCCCTTGACTCTATCATTGTCTATACTGAAACAATTATTTTCAATTCGAATGTCTGCCAACCTGATTTTTACATATTCAGACATTAGATATGGTTGAAATATAGGATGATACTTATTGATAATAATCTAGAAAACCAATAACATCCATGAGATTATAAACAAGTAATAATTTCTGTTTACCTAGCCGAAATCCAGCTCCTTATTTTTCAAATTTTTAACAATAATACGAAACCCTGATATTCTTTACTTGCAAACACATATACTCTGTATTTAATGATTACTTTGTATTTATTATTTAGGGAGGTAAGTTTTGAAAGTAACAGTACAGAGGCCTGTATATTTTGCCAAACAGAACAATAATAGGACAATTTTGTATAAAAAAGTTCCAACACTTTCATTGCGATTTGTATCACTCAGTTTCAAATCGCAATGAAAGTGTTGGAACTTTTTTATACAAAATTGTCCTATTATTGTTCAGTTTCTGTTTCGAAATTGCTTTAAGTAATAAACTATCTATTCATAATTTGTAACTCAGCATAGGCTCTATATATCATAAAAACATTTTGATACCTTGTTCCTGGAAACATTAGATACTAATTTATCTGTACGAATTTGGACAATAAAGTTACATTATAACATTTTCTTATTATTGATCTCTATAGAGGTAAAATACAATATCCACTTATCTTATTCAACCATTTGTCATCTAACAAACCCTTTAAACTATTCACTTCCAAAAGTTTGACAAATCATTATACCTTATGACCAAAATATTATCAAGGTGGTTTAATCAGTTTTGTTACACTGAAATGAAATTACTAAACTGCAAAGCTAAGATTGAATTGAACGTGTGGATATGATATCTCATAAATTAATGTTTTGCCATACAGTTTTTTCGTCGCCTAATGGATAATTTCACAATTGTGTCCTTGATAGAGTATCATGACCAATTTAGATTAAACATCTCAATTTATTTCAATACTCATTTTTCTCCTATATCAGTGCAATTGAGCAATCTATATTGTGAATAAATAATAAATACAAAGTAATCATTAAATACAGAGTATATGTGTTTGCAAGTAAAGAATATCAGGGCTTCGTGTTATTGTTGAAAATTTGAAAAATAAAGAGCTGGATTTCGGCTAGGTAAACAGAAATTATTACTTGTTTATAATCTCATGGATGTTATTGGTTTTCTAGATTATTATCAATAAGTATCATCCTATATTTCAACCATATCTAATGTCTGAATCTGTAAAAATCAGGTTGGCAGGCATTCGAATTGAAAATAATTGTTTCAGTATAGAGTCAAGGGACCCATATATTTTTTCTCTCCGGGAGGTAAGTTTTGAAAGTAACAAAGGCCTGTATATTTTGCTAAACAGTTTCAAGATTTAGATAGCTTGTGAGTTAACCAACAAATGAACGAGTTGGATAAATGTAACAATACCAGAATAACATATTTTTTATCAACGCTCTGGATTTGAAACTTTATATGAAGGTAAACGAAAACTGAAGATTCATAATCTACCGGATAGGTGGAGGCAAATAAAAGAGTCACAAGACTTTCACCTTTCCTTTTTTATACAAAATTGTCCTATTGACATGATCATGATTGAGACCATGTCCCTGGATCACTCAAGAATAATTGCATAATGGCTTTAATTGATCCATAAAAGAACCATCTGCTTCCCTGGAAAACAATCCTGGATTTGACCTGAATGATGTGCAAGTACTCGATGACAACTTCAGATCCCTGGATATCCAACAGGACAAGAGGCAAGGTACTCTATCAACCTTGAAGTATGCAACAAGCAATCAGACTCTGTTACAAGATCCATAGCACATCTTTAACATATCTACAACATTGTGAACCGGTGGTTTTGTATTGTGTAAGAGACCAATAATAACTGATTAGGATTGATGAAGACCCAATCACTGTGTATTAATATTTTCTATTTGAATCGTTCATGATTTTGATATAATTTTGCGCTAATTTTGTTGCTATCATATGTAAAATCATTGAATGTAAATTCATCTAAATATTCAGTAAGATTTGGTATGTTGTTATGATTCGAAAAATACAGACTAATTTATTTCCCCGTATGGTCATATTGGTTATGTGCGTTAATTGGCTGCTTGTTGATTTCTGAATTTAATAGCAACCAAATACATGGAGTGCATTCTATTTTTAAATGATGCAAACTACAAAAAAGGGAAAAATCCACATGAAAAATACCAAGCAGTTATAAATGATAAAGTCATTTTCCCTGATGTGTAATGATGCATACACATATCCATGCTTATGAACATTAACATGTATCTCCGTTTCTTCGCAGCTATTCTTATAGCATCTCTTCAAAGATATATCCTTATGAACATAACATGTATCTCTGTTCTTCACAGTTATTCTTAGCATCTCGTCAAAGCCATCAATATCGATGTCCATAAAATCCCAGGTAATTACAATGGTGTACAAGTGTCATGCAACCTGTCACATTCAATCTTAAACGGTGCAACATTTGTATTTCATTTCAATTTACATGACACAAAGTTGAATAATTGAACAAGAATCTCAGTTATAACAACTCAATACAATGTCAGCTGAAGTGGAAATATTAACTAGCGGCGATTCAAATGTATATTTAAGCGGAGAGAATGAAATTGTCAAAATATATTCCCTTCCCCTCAAAGAAAAAAATCACTTGTTTTATATTTTGTTATACTATAGGGAACACAGACAGCTGCCCGACATGTCTGAAGTACGATCACATAGAAGTATACGTTATACGGTATTCGCTATAGGTTCTACACTACTAAATGCCATTCCTAGTCTTTTATATGATAAAATTGTCATTTTTAAGGCTGTGTCTCTCATATTTAGAATTCTTAGATGAATAAACGGGCATTATGGGGTGAAAGTACAACATGTATCCTATAAACAGTTGAAATTTCAGCATAGTATTACCTGAAAAGGTTTCACTTTTAGAAACGCTGAACGTTTCTCAATCTTACATTTTAAAATTGACCTCGAAACCGCCCTGCTTTCCCAAGTATGAATTGGCAAAAAACTGGGATCAGGCTAATATTCGGCGAATCACTCTGGAAGAGTAATTTCTGACTATTTTCCAAATCAAATGTCAGAAACTGAAAGAAGACATTCAGATTTAACGATGTAATATGAAATCTTCATATTTTACTACACATCATAGCTCAATGTTAAGCTTTTTAGAGTAGGTTCTCCCACAAGCAAATTTTGCCCATGTCTTGGTTCCCGGTAGTTATTTAGTAGTGTAAAACCTATACGCTCTCGGGGAAGGCACTCATAATTATGTTGAGTGATAGGTATAACTTGTGCCTATATCGTATACTTCCATGTAATAGCAGCCCTAGAGGACCCGAATTCAATATCATTCGCATCTTGTGAACTCGTAACTACCCCATAGTCATCGATGGATAAAGAAAGTTCAGATGACATTCGCATCTGCTATAGAGTATATTAGCAAATAGAAAGACAACAATACCATTAAAGTAAAGATGTTAGTGATATAAATAAAGACCCTGGATAAAGTCTAGGTTAGTGTACACACGGTATATGCTCTGACACAAGTATCTCCGCAGCGTTTGTTGATTGTAATCATGGGTGACCATCCGTCCTTTCACTTAAAAGATCTTGTGTCTGTATCAGTCAAAACCAGGTTGAATAAAAGGTCTTGAAAGATTCATGATAGAGCCATCTGCCAGCTTGGAAATGGACTTGCAGTGCTCAATTACCAGAGCTCCATTACCAGATACACGAATAGGTATTGTACTACAAAAGTTGAGGGTTGAGAGCCACAAGGCCGTATTTGTTAAAAAGTAAAAGTACCACAAGGCCGTATTTGTAACTTTGTTGCACGTGCAAATATGACCTTCTTGCTCTTTGTTGCTCGTGCAAATACGGCCTTGTAGCTCCCTCGATATGGCTTTATATAAGCATGATGGCCAGATATTCTTCTGGCTCAGCACAAGCATACTGCAACAAAGACTGTTTGTTTTTCATTGCACGTCATAGAAACATTGTAAAAAAATAACCATAGCAGGAAAATAGAATATTAAATCTCACAGGAAAAATGAAAAAAATAATCGACTTTAAAGTTCAATACAATCTACAATCATGTATTGCCAAATCAAAAAGGAAAATACATGCACTGTTTTTGTTTTATATCATTTCAAATGTGTTTTTATCATTTCCGGTGTAAACGTAATCTTAGTCCCCCTGAAATGGTAGTCCGTCTTCCTTAGACCATAACGAAATAAAGTGTTGAACTAATGTTGCGTGTTATCCTATACTTTACTGTACAACCCGGACAATAAGAACAAGGGACTAGCATTCCTACTACACCGATTCACCAAGAAATGGGAAATCAACGGTGTGTTCGATTATTGAACACTGTCGTGATAATATTAATGTAATGAACTTCGACGTCATCAATAATATTGATTGTATTTATTCTAAGATGTAATGTTTTAAAAACATACATTGTGAATAGATCAACAAATACATAAAAAAATCTCAAAACTAGCTCTTCGGTCACGGGTGGTTGATTTCTGGCAGTCATCATCTCTATACTATCAACCAAACCATCATTGAGTGAACAAGCCATAGTGGTACATGGCGAAAGCTCTTGGTAAGCTTATATTTTGCTTTGTGTATTGGTTTAAATGATCTCAACATAACTCTTTAAGAATTTGGAAGACTAGAAACTCTCAATCTCTGGCCATGCCAGGTCAGCTGTAAACATGCAATAAGGCTAGAAAATGTTAATTTACTATGCATTAATTCTACCTTTGTCAGTCCGAGATTAATATAACTCATGAATTTGCAAATTTGTATTAAATAATAAGCATGATAAGCAAGTCGGATTGTAGGACATTGCTAGATTTACATACCGTTTAATGATCTGAATTCAAATCTAAAAAACAACCCAATAAAACTCCATATATATAGTTTTATAAACTAAGAACTGATAATCTGTGCCTAAAAGTCCAACAAAAATTTCATCTTCACTCTCAACTGCTCAATGTATTATGAAAGGTTTTTCTCCTCTTAAAACCTTTGACCATTCAAGTATAATTGTATAATGGCTTTAATTGATCCATAGAAGAACCATCTGCTTCCCTGGAACCCAATCCTGGATTTGACCTGAATGATGTGCAAAAGTTCTCCGACTTGGTTTAGCAATGCAAAGGTCGCGGTGTAGCGTGCAGTGTGGGCGATAACTGCAATATGGAATGACTCTTGACGACGAATATACATTGTAGATCCCAGGGTGACTAAAGAGAATAGAGATGATTCACCAATTAAATAGACACCGATTAGGGAGTTCTGCTAGTCAAATTGTCCATGTCGTGTCTGCCTTTAATGAAAAACCCTGACAACATGTAAAGGGAAATATATGCAATTACGAATGATAAAGTCATTCTGAATGACATGACGTGACTGATACACTAATGAACTTTACGTGTCTCCCTTTTTCTTTAATGTTATCATTAGCAACTCTTGAACGGTATTAATGTCCTTGCGATCCCAGGGAACTGCTTTATGTATTATGAAAGGTTTTTCTCCTCTTAAAATGAAGATGAAAATTTTGTACAAGTACTTATATATATTATTCTGTTGCATTTCTTAAATAATGAAACATTTGTATTTGATTTCTTTGTACATGACATAAAGTTCACTAAGTGAATAGACTAGAATGTTAATGATAACGAATCAATGTCAACGCATGTCAGCTGAGGTGGAAAATTAGTGAAATTAAATGATGTTTCAAGAGGGATGTTTGAGAAATCAAGTGTGCAGTAAATGTGTGAGTTTCGTTGAGAAGATGTAATTATGTTACATTGTTTCGTTACAATTTGAATATACAATCAACGGCCTAAAATGTCTATAGCAAAACAGAACTCCTGTTATAGAGTGTTGAAGCAGCATCAAATGCAGTTGGTCTTTACTTGAATGAGGGGAAAACTAAAGCCCTTCTGATAAATATCCCACCGTCGGCCTGCGTTAAAACCCTCAAAGGAGTTGAACTGGAAAATGTACCTGAATTCAAATACCTTGGTTCATATATCCCGGACTCTTTTCATGACTTAAAATGTAGGAAAGCACAAGCATTGGTCGCCTGCAATAAATTCCACAAGATCTGGTAATCCTAACTAGACCGAAGGACTAAATTCAGATTCTTCAAAGCCTGCGTTGAAAGTATTCTGTTGTATGGCTCAGAAACTTAGACAATCAGCAAGAAAATGAAAGATCGTATAAACGGGTGCTAACACTTTTACGGAGAGTGCTCAACATCAGTTGGAAGGATCATATTCCAAACACCACAGTATATGGTGATATCCTTCCAATATCTTCAACAATCAGGCAACGCCGTTTATGTTCTGCTGGACATTGCATCCGCACCACTGACCAACCCATCTCCCATTTGATTTTCTGGGCTCCCCCGGGTGGGAAATCAAACAGAGGCAGAAGTCCCCTTCAGTACACTGACACCATCAAGAATGATCTCAACCTAGATCTACAAGAGATCCCATTTATCATGCACGACAGGGAAATCTGGTTCGAACATGTAGCCAGTGCTTCTACCATTCCGTCCAAGGACGACCGATGATGATGATGATGAAAATGTCTGAAGCATCATACAGACAGTACAAATTCAATATATTCACATTTTGTAAACCCTTACCCGCCATTACTGGTTAACCATAGTCAAGACAAAAGTTCAACTGACAATAACATCTGCTACAGAGTATATTAGCACATGGAAAGACTACAATACCATAAGAGTATAGATGTTAGCGATATAAATAGAGACCCTGGATAACAGTTAGGTTAGTGTACACAAGTACCTCAACGTCAGTTGATTGGAATATGGGTAACCATCCGTCCTGCTAAAGAGATCTTGTGTCAGTCGAGACCAGGTTGAATAAAAGGTCTTGAATGATTCATGATTGATCCATCTGCCATCTTTGAAATGGACTTTCAGTCTCCATTACCATGATAACCCAGGGTCAATTTACCATAACCAGGACTATGATTACAAAAGACAAGTAATAATTCTTTTTGTCCATCTCAAGGGCCGAATTGTATTACCTCATAAGGTAATCTAACAGCACGGTGGGGATTTTTTTTCGCTCTTTGCTTTAGTAAAAAAAAAACTATAGCAATCATGACAGAAGATAAATCACCTTTGTGCAATTACAAATAGGAAATGACGTGCATTCGATGACTGATACTCTAATGAACTATGTAAATGAAAATAAAGTGCAGGTGATTTATAGTGCACTACGCGGTCCCCCTGACTTGAAATTCCACACTGCCTCAGCACACTTTACAGAGCAGTTCTAATCATTGGGTTAAATCACTACCTAGACTCCCTGGGGCCAAAGGGCTTACTGCGGCCTACATATTGGCGCAACCCTAGCTTGAGCAATTCACACCCTCATAGAATATACAGTTTTCGCCCACTCAGATCACCAGCTTGACTCGAACGCGGAACAATCGATATCTTATGTTTATTAGTCTGAGAACTAATCGACTGAGCTAGCGAGAACTATATGTGTATCCCCATTTCTTCCTAGCTATTCTTAGCAACTCATCAAAGGTATATCTACCCATGTCCATACAATCCCAGAGCATTACATTGGTTAAAAGTACCTTACAAACTGTCTCATTCATTTTTTAGTGACGTAGCATTTGTATTTGATTTCGATGAACATGACAATAAGTTTAATAATTGAATAGCCTAGAATACCAATTATAACGATTCAATGTCAGTAAATGTCAGCTGAACTGCTGAAGTATAGATCATGAATGATTCTAAAAATGGACCTGTCAAAGTAGTGAATTGCTTTGTTGCGTTACCGTTTGAATACAACTGGTTGCCTGACAATGTTTGAAACAATCGTATATCAAAATTAATCGAAATTATATGCAGGGGTTCGAACGATCAACTGTTTCAAAAGTAAAATCTAACTGCTTTTTTAAAAAAAATTAATAGTGACTTGAGGTGGGTATGGTAATGAATTTCTATGCCCTACCGATAAAGTATCGAATGAATTAGTTATTAATAAATATTCATAAAACAATATTAAAATACTTATTGACTGAGGCAAACTGCTGAATGTAATGTAAGGTGTTTTATTTTACTAAACATCAAGCTCAAGCAAAATGTTCCTTTTTGATACTGAACAGATTAAAAAATATATTTATTGACTTAAACCAGAACCAATGTTAGAAAAGTTGCAGGAAAAGATTTTATTTATTACTGCATATGAGAGGGTTAATAGTCAATATATATGATCTTTGTTAGTGTACGTAAATATTGTTTCTAGCATGAAACGCTCAAAATGTTATTGCATGACACACTGTTGCATGATGGGAAAGGTACACACACGATCAAAATGCACTGCATGCTGGGAAGAAGCACCAGAGCGATTAAGCTTTCAACAAGTAATGTAACCCAATCAGATGATAAAGTATCATTAGCATCATATATACGTCATGAATCTATTTATTCATCCCAGTATATACCATCGGGCAAGACAAATATCACAGTTCCGCCCAGTTCATGAACTTGATATGCTCCAGGGGAACACGGGTATGACAGCATCCGTCTGTCTGTAGAAAAACAAGCACTGCTTCAAAGGAATCATGACGAAAGCAAAAACATTGAAGTTATCTTATATATAATTCTAACAAAATTAATCGCTATCAATCGATGTACATTATCTACGATTGCATCATGTCATAAAAATTTTACTTCCCTACAATGAAGTTACATTTACATGAATTAAAACATCAAAGGCTGCTACACCGTAATTTTGTGTGGGGCAGCTTTAAACTCCTAACTGAATTTCATACAGTTTATGTATTTCATCATGTTCATAATATCAAAACTGGTAAAATTGTCAATTTGAAGTATCACTCAGATATACTACAAAACCCAAGCTATACTCTATAATCCATGAAGTATACTTAAGTACAAATACAAATACAAATACAAATACAAGACTTTATTTCAGAATCAGACTTTATTATTTAATACGAGATCCACAATATATACCCCTGGTAGTCTACAGCATCGTGAAATGGATAGTGTTTTTGTATTGTGTAAGAGACTAAAGCAGTGATTGATTATAATTGATTAAGACCAAATCACTGCGTATTAATATATTTTGTGCTTGAGTCCTTCACCATGTTCACGATTGTGTCTGGCTGTGACAATTCATAATCATAATGCAAGCTCTGTGATCATAACTGGGGAATTGATTGATTTTTTTAATTCCTCGTTGGTACAACTTACTGGTATCTCATCTGTTGTGATGTCGGACGAACGACTAATTTAACAAAATACTTGCAAACATTTACATATACGCTTACTAGTATAACTTTCCCACACCTTGAGTAATCATTTAAAGGAGTTCGGTCCAATTGCTTTAACTTCTTATCACAAGTTTTTGAGAATTTAGGAACAAAATAATACTCATATTTATTTCCAATATTCTTGTGAGTATTTTACTGTGGTGACATAATATTTTGATAACCATTATCAAATTTTCACAGTGATGTATTATAGGCAGCACTGATTATAGACAACTGTGTAATACTAAAAATTTTATAAAATCAAAATGATTCAACTGATTCAACTGAATTTTGAAATAAAAGCCATTAAACGTGCTTTTTCACAGGACCATGCTTCTCAAAAACAAACTAATACGAAAAGAGCAAAGTGTAAGGAAGGGAGGTCAGGAAGGAGAATTTTTGTTAAATAAACGAAAGGTACTGGAGTAGGTACTTAAGATGTTTCCTACGCATTTGCGTGAGACTGTAGACGGATGTGGGGTTTAATTAAGTAGGCAAAATGGCCTCTAACCAGTCTAATAACGCCCACCTACAATTACAGTTTGCCAAAGTTATTCAAGTACCACATTCAATTCAATTTATTGACAAGTTTTGTTTCTTTAATTTTAAATATTTATCTTGATTTATTAAGTTAAAAGATTTAAGGATTTTATTATTAACTTAAAAGGTATTAGGATTTCATTAAGTTAAAGGGTATTAGAAGTAGAGACATTGAAAATTGGTAAACTCTTCTCGTGTATAAAAGGATTACAAAGGTTCATGACTATATCTTGCGCAAACATACGAAGTTTCAAAGGATAAGATTACAAGAGTTTGAAGGACTTTACACGTCTCTGTGTGTTTTCTTCTTCTTCATCCTCACATTCTTCCCTTTCTTCTTCTTCTTCTTCTTCTTCTTCTTCTTCTTTTTCACATTCTTCTCCAAGGCTAACCAAGACATGGTAAATCAACACTCGTTCTGATAATTGCTTACACTGAAAATTGATGTACTAGTATATTCTTTCGACAAAACAATACATCATATGTTCATATAAATATTTTCATGTAAAAATATGCACACATGTCGTAGAAAATCATTGGATTTACGACTTTTCTCTCCACTCTGATCTCAATTTATGCACTAGTCACGTTGTGTAGCAATATTCATTTCGTCGCAAGTTGTATGTATGTTTAGATTCCAGTACGCCGGAGGCCAATTTTTGCTATACCAACAAAAGCACGTTTGGCTGTTATCACGGTTATTCATTGTCCTTATTTGAAATTTATTATAGAATGGAAAGTAGAGGCACTATTTGAGGTAAAGATAAACAGAGTTTGCGGTTTAAGACGAAATTTGTTTAAAAACGGGTACGCATCTTTGAAAAATCTGCATATTGCTACAGGTTTCATGGTGACCACCATCTTGGATATTTGGATATTCACTGAAAATATTCGAGGTACATCTACTTTACTGAGAAATCTAGGTCTTCGTCATTGATGCTCCAATATTGCTTTTAGGCATTTGTCATGTTCGTAGGGAAATGGTGTCACAGACAGCTATAGTTTATGCGCAGAACAAATTTCTACGAAAAACAAGTTATCCAGTCCAGCGCGATATGGTTTATGATGACCAGCTGCTGGTCGAAGATAGAACCGAGAGATATAAAAAGAGTGTGCATATCTAATATATTGAAACTAAAACGCACTAAAGAGGTCCTGAAGATCCAGACATTTAATTTAGATGACGAGAAAGATTCTGTAGAATGAAATTAGGTGTTGTTGTGTAAGTAGGTTATGTGAAATAACCTCGAATACAAAACCCAGTTATGAATATTAATGCTTACTTACTTTTTACTTTACTCTTTTTATATTTGAGTTTTAATGCCTTAAATGCTAACCGAGAAACGCCTGTACTAAATGATTTATACAAAACATTAAAGGCCTTAAAATACTTGACCATGTTGTAAGCATTTTGACTATCTGACGATTTAATTATTTCGATGCACCGACTCAATCTGATCAGTTGAAGGTACAAAAGAAATATAACAACTGACGAAATAAAAAGAATACCAATAAATAAAGCACAATTCCAATAATTGCAGTATACCTTAATTTGTCTTATTTTAGATTTTACAGTGTCAAGTATTGAGGGAATTAAGTGCTGATCGAAAAAAATATATATTGCAGCATGAACTAAACAAGAGTCAAAATACAAGTTACTGTACTGAAAATCTTGGTCCTTGTCACTGAACCTTTTTTAATGCTTTAAGGCATTCCTAGGATAAACATTGTTGAGACAGCTATGTATGAGGAGAATATATTTCTACGAAAAATAAAAGGAGACTGGTAATTCTAGTCCGATAAGGTTTCTGATGATCAGATGTTGTATTGGTTGAGGATAGAGGCAAGGAAGAGTGTTCATATCTATGATATCGAAACTTAAAAGTGCTTAACAGATCTTAAAGATGCAGAGAAGCTAATTTAGACAGTCCTGATAAAGATGTAAACAATCTACACGTTGGGTTAAAAGGGGAACATGGTTGGCAGGTTGGGTTAAAGTTTGCACAATATTGGTTTATTTTGTACACAATCTTGGGTAAATGGTCCACTATTTACCCAACATTGTGTCAAATTTTACCCAACCTGCCAACCATGTTCCCTTTTTAACCCAATTTTTTTTTAGAGTGTATACATCTAGAATGAAAACAGGTAATCTTGTTTAAGAAGGTTGTCTGAAAAAGTACAAACCAGTAATGAATCTAGGTGTTAATGCACTTCTTATCAAGTTATCATAATTTGGTTCCAATGCCTTATTACTAAATATAATTAAGGCAAACGAGAAACATATGTGTTCGGAAAAATTTTGAAAGGATTAATATCCAAATAAAAATACAATGTGCGGTATGTAAACTTTGTTGTATATATTCTGAAAATTGTTAGGGAAAAAGGCAAACATTAAAAGTTTATCTTAAATGACACAAAATAGTTTTGTGTCAAATAATGGACAACTTTGAGAAAATATTATTAAATACATATAACATATTTCTCTCATGCAGCACAAATTATTTTCCAACCCGTAGTCATGCATACATTACGTAGATCACATAGTTTGTTTTTCACGAATGACATTTATATATAACTATTGATTTCATTTATTACATAAAACATAAACGATTTCACGATAAAAAAAACGCATACACATTCATATTGAATTCACGATAAAGATACGCATAGAGAAAAAAGAATGTAAAAATCATATCAAGTTACATATTAGTAATATCACTTTACTTGGAGCTGTTGCTCTAGAGTAACAGAACGACATTATCAAAATGCAGTGATATTAAACCTAGCTAATTTTGATTTTTAAAAAGATAGCATAACTAAATTGCATAGGTAGATTAAAAGATATCATTTTAAAGTTATGCTGATCATGTCGATTTGTCTGCACGAATTCCTTTTCTATCATTGTTTGCTCATATAACATGTATATATAAGGCCACTGAAAGTTGATTTTAAGTTTAACGTCACATTTTTTCAACTCATGACGACAAAACTTTTTCATTATTTATATCCGTTATTAATGTAATTCACATCACTCATATTGTTAATAACGTAAGATATTTGTTTGTTCATTTCTTATCAAAGCATATTACATTGTTTATATAAATTACTACGATGATGTAGAACATAACAAGAAAACCCTTCAATATTATTTACCTGTCTAATGATCTACCTACTGCTAAAATAACGTGTTGAAATCGCTACAAAAATATGACTAATGTTTTCAGAATTAAAGCATTTTGTTAAAGTCAGCGGCCAAATAGAAATAATTAGTTAACATTTAAATCAACTTTTGGGTATTTTCAAAACATGTGCACAAGAAACAAAACTCAGAATTGTCTTTTAAAAGTCTAGTACCTATAATATTACATATACGATGGATAATGTTTTAACGCAAATATCTCATTCATTTTGACAAGCTGTTATATGATATTCAAGGTTGTCATAAGATACTGAATATGATATGTAGTGTATGAATTGATATTCATTTCTTGCACTTTCTCAGATGAGTTTATACAAGGTATAAATGTTTTAGCACCTTATTGATGCATTGAAATAGACTTCTTCACAGAATGATCAGTGATTTTATTGACTCACGTACTGCTGTCACAGTGAGTATTTCTCCTTGCAAGATGGTTTGAATTATTTGGGGGAGCGGATTGGCGCAGCGGTAGTTCCCTCGCCTTGCACCAATGAGGTCCCGGGTTCGAGTCCCGCGCCCGGCGCTATATGTGCATTTGGTTTTCAGTCCATGCTCGCTTCCGCAGGTTTTTCTCCGGGTCCTCCGGTCTTCCTACTGCATTCAAAACCGAATTTAAAAAACATCTTGGAGCCCTGTTGAAGATAAGCTTCCTTTAGCTTACTTGGTCATGTTGGTACCAAGTACCAAGTTGGGTTTCCTTGGCGAAAGCCTAAACAAGGTGATTTCCAATTTCTTATTTTTATCTAACTATGGTAATTGATAAAAAGGATTTGTTTTAAGTCAAGTAAATGGTCATAGCCACATGCATGACGATTGACACACAAATGTGTGCTGGATCAAGAGTATGGGCAATGCAGAAGACATGGATCAGAATGTTGGTTTTTGTTTAGATTTCCCCGGTGAATTAATTTAAGATGTGGAAAACTTTTTCCTTAAAGTACAATATATCGGCTACAAATCTATTGTGAGTAAAACAACCTGCTGGGAGTTTTTTGTTAATTTTAAGAGACGATTATGTAAACAAGAGGCTCATAAACAGTGGTATCATGTATAAACATCGGTTTAAATCCAATGGTGATTCACATTAAATCAGAATACAACTTTCACAAAATGCAAATGTTTAAAAATATTAAATTCGAAAAGCACAATGGTAGTATGTATAACAAACATTAAAGCTATCAGGAATGATCAACATAACCATCGACTACTAAAATGACATCTTAATTGGGTGTGTGTAATCATGTCCAATTTAAATGCATTGCTATAAATTACACATTCATTTTAACACAAACATTAAATGCAATATTATGCAGATACCTAAATTGATATATTTACGGCTTTCTTTGATCGGAGCTAATAGATTCCTCACGATACGTGCACCATGAAAGAGTGTCCAGGCAGCGACTAGATATCTCTTTGTCATTTTATGTTTATGTACACACATCTCGTAACATTTGCCTTTGTCATCTTTTTAGTAGTACCTGACTGTAATAATAAGTTGATCCGACGGACAGGGTTACGAAGAAAAGGGGAGGTTATCAGGGATGTAATGGGAAGATAAAAACAAAGGAACCCATATTTATGTGAGTCAGATATAAAATATAATATAATAATTAACGTAGCATGATACTATAAAAGCACAAGAAATGCAAAACTTGTCAGTTCTTAACATACAATGAAGTATTAGGCTACATGTATATTAATTATCATATTCATTGGGCTTTTTTCATACATTCCACTTTGTTCCGACCTCCTTTTTCCCAGTATACTTTGTAGGTTTCAGATAAGAATGTAGCTTGTGTCTGTTTTGTTTTGTTACTTCGAAAGATAATGAATTTGAATTTAATAAAATGTAATTCATTAATCGCAATTAATACAATGCCTCTAATTTGATCAACCTGGGATCTATGCACTGCCCAATCACATCGCTAATAAGTTAGAGACGTCAAAAAGAGAGTCGTACTTTTTCAGTCGACCATTTTCACTCTCACAAAATTACTGATAGTGATAGTGAGGCTGTTTTGTTAAGTACATTTCTGTCACCTATCTCTATTTTTGTAACGTTGTACTTTTGTCAAAATTTCAATCTAATTAACTTTATAGCGCTTTCAGGTGTATTTTGGGGGTTTTTTTTGCCTTCTTTCTAGTCAAAGACGGAGTACAGTCGCTGAGTAGTGAATTGATTGTTAGAACAGACTGGTATTGCGTTACAAGCAGCCTGGAGGCAGCCATTCGTTAGCGTGCGGTAGAACTATCATGCTATACCTCCAATTATGGAATCAATGGAATTAATTTAGCAGAACCAAAAAGACAGCACAGATGTCATGCCAGTTAGAGAGCTATTTCAAATTAGTAAAAAAATAGCTAAAAACTCATTTTATCATAGTGATTTTTAGAGGGTAGTAATAATTTAAGACGATATTATACAAAAGAATAAATTTAAGGTGTTTGGTCCACGCGCCGTCCACGCAAACCAGTACGCGCTAGTTTCCGAGTTGGTAAGTGACGCAACACGCATGCGCATATACTCTGAGTAGTGTTTTGAAGCTAAAAATTGCCATATTTCAATATTTTTCTGGAAAATTAAGTCCGTGACCCCCAATTTTTATTTTTTTATTTGAAAGAACATACTTGAGCGCAACTTTTGTAAAAAAATTAACAAAATTACTCGAGCAGATTTTTTGAATCAACACTAAATAATTTCACTTTTGCCACATTTCCCATAGACCCCAGTACTAATTTGTCCCCCAAAACCTCCAAAAATGGTGTTTTTAAACAGACTCTCATGCAAAAACGAGTCCCGTGACCCCCAATTTTTATTTTAAAAATCGGTTCTACATCGATAAAATATCATTCATGCCGATTTTTACTAAAATTGCTCGGGCGGATCTCTCATGGACCAAACACCTTAAGGTATTTTTGTTATTCCTCCTCCACGAATTATCCAGCGTTTGTATTGTTTATGAATTCTCTGCCTTTGTAACACATTTAATCAAAGCCAATCTCTATGCACATCTTTTTGTTTTCAAAACTTAATAATCACTCTCTTGAATTCTTGTTTTTGGTGTTTTTTTACACTCTAGTTTTATTTTAGTTAACACAGTTTTTGGTAATATGCACACATTTATAGTTGGACTGAGCTGAAAGCTCCCTTTGGAAATTTAAATGTCAAGTTGCAGTGAACCCTTTTCTTGAATGAGTACTACAGAAAACAGGGCACAATGCTTATTTCTGTTGAGCTCGAAATCCTTAAAAATTCTCATTTTGGATTCAAGGATTCCAAGCAAAATCAGCATCATGAATATGTTTATAAGATAAGCCACCATAATGCTAGGAGAGCATATTAAGATATCCTTAACACATATGAGAAGTTAATGGAACAGGACTATCTTAACAAGTCAAAGTTAAGACTTCTTTATTGAATTCGGGAAGTAAATGCAAATTATTTTACTCCGTTTACTTTTTGTACACTCCAAAAGTGTAGTTTCTATTAACACTAAAATGCAGATGCAATATTGAATTTATAAATAATTTGTGGTTGAATTTGAAAATAAGTTTCTGTATTTTCAACGAGAAAACAAAAAGATTTTAACGAAACTCGCTAGATTTAATAATAAGATCAAGTCATCTCAGCCAGTATATTTAAACGTTTTGAATACGCAAGTGGTTTTAAACACAATTGTTTATTAATTCTATTAAAGTTACGAACAATACTATAACATAAGTATTAGTTACAAAACCAAGTTAGCTAAGCTTTGACGTCCTAGAAAATGAATCCCTTTTGACAAAATAATCTCGAAACTTTATAGGAGACTGAATAAGAAACTATATGAGTCGTTTAGCAGATATTTGAAATATCATGCTCTCAGGAGAGCGTATGATTCTATTTTGCATGAAAATTAAGTAAAAAACATGTTACCATTTCTATCGATGCATTAACATTGATCTTTCAGTATTTTAATAAAGTATCTAAGGTACAGCAGTACTTGAAACGTGTATTAGCATGATCTGTGTCTAAATTATGTAAATTGAAAGTATGGAATATTACAATTTCAAACTCAAAAGTGAAACGATCATACGTTTGTTTATTTTTCTTGAAATGTTTCATACGAATAATGACCACTGGTATGGTTAGGACATAGGGTCGACCATAGGTCAAAATATAAGCGGTCTTTGGTGAGAGCATGAGAGAAAAATATAAAAATATGTGAGACCTTTTGATGACAGCACGTATACATTTTTAAAAACAATGGAGTCTAGGGGTAACAGCGATGAGGTCTTTTGAGCCTTACATACTAGTCAACTCCTAAACATGGGACTGCCCATCCCTAGGTCTTGGCTTATAGGAATCGTCTATACACATCGGTGTAAGTAAATCAAAATTCACCTGCCATTGTGTATCTTTGTCTTTAGGGAATTGTTTGGCACCTATGATTACATTGGGCAACGCATAGTGTAAACACGTTCTAGAATAGCGACGTGATGATGATGACATGATTCTAGAATTGGCCATGTACACATTGAAAAATATCTTTATCAAACCTGTAGAAAATATCTTTATTTATAAGCTCTGTGAAAAGTAGCGACGCCATTCTAAAATACAAATAGTTTTGTGAAATACGTTAGTAAAAGAAAATAATACATTAATATTAGTTTAAAAATTGAGTAAATTCGTAATGAAATTATTCACCTTCGATTTGTTTGTTTGTTTTATTTGTTCTTGTTGTTGTTTTGTAAAATACTGGGCATTAAAGAACTCATTGATGACCCTGTGTGTCCAAATCCCTTCACAGTGTCTCTAACGTTAGACCAACTCACTACATCTCATTTCAGTCCTTCACGTCCGGACTAGTAAATAGATGTCTTTATTTTCAACTCCAAAGTAATTTGAGATTCCCGACGATTTCCTTTTGAGAATATTGACATACTCCTTATAGCCTCCTGTACAACAAGAATAAATCAACTTCCTGTATACAAAGGATAGTGTTCTGACAGTCGCCCCTAATAATGCTCATTACACTGTACTTTCTTATAGCAAAGAAAATAAAAGTCGACATTTCAAAGACGGTTGAGGCTTCTTAATGCTACGCAACGTGTATAGCATATTGTGTACCTATTTATGACCCAAAATTCCCTTGATAAAGAAGACACTACAAATACGAGGTATATTTTCACTTTTATAAAATCGATTAAAGACACAAATGCAAACTTTAAAAAACTGAGTAATTGTTTATAAAGTTTTGTAGCACAAATATAGAAGGGAATTTTCGTCCTATGCCTAGTTAATTTCATTTCAAATTCAAAAAGAAAAAATGGCAAATGAAGTCTTCCACTAGATAAAATTTAAGTATCAGTGTCTAATTATCATTCTGTTTTACCAAATCTTTACAAAAAAATGCCAAAGTATCTGGATTTACAAGCGCAAGCATCTCATGTATATGTAATGGTTTAAAGAATGAAATAACCATGGCCTTCGAAGACCATTATCAAAAATAAAATGCATGAAATAACTTGTTGTATATCAAAACAAATAATGTATACAATCATCATATTGTGATAAAATATATTGAGACATCCCTGTCTAGACAAGGAGGCAAGTATTTTTCTTTAATGTATATTCGTATAAATCTGGAAATCTGATAGTTACGACCTCATTTCCAGGCAGGAAATGACATTAACTGTAAAACGAAAGTCGTATCTCATGAATTTCTTTGACCACGACAGTTATTTTAGTATATTTTATGTAAGACTAAGTAAACATATCTTGGCTCGGAATTGAGGTAAAGTGTCAAGAATAAGATAAGAACACATGTCACATGTCTTGTCACGTATACTTTTCAATCAACATTACCTGGCCTGAACATAATCTGTATTCACGTTTCCTTGCAGTCAGGACAGATAATTGCAAAGGTAAAGTCTGCTGCTCAATTGATCATCTAATTCAAACCTCTGTTTTGGTCCTCAAACCATCTTGGCGGCACCCCATTTACTTGATCGATGATTCGGCTATAGCCAATGTGGCACATAGTTCAAGTACATTGCTTAAAATTCACCTGCCATTGTGTAACTTTGCGTCTAGGGAACTGTTTGGCGACCAGGATTACATTGGGCACCGCATAGTTGACTTAAGGTTGTGTAAACACGTTCAAGAAGAGCGACGTGATGATGACTACGTGATACAAGAAGTGTGATCATTGTAGACATTGAGATATTTGAATCTTTACAAAAACAAATAACCAAGTTGATTTTAATATACTGCATGGTATTATTATGAATCTATTTAATCATGGAAAAAAGATCATCCGTTTTTCCGTGATTTAATGATGTCATAAAGTACATTTGTGACCTTCCAGCCCGTATGAGCAGTAAATGCCAGAAACTTCATTTTGCGCTACAGGTGAAAATACATGTCAAGGTCATAATTTGCCGAAATTGATTTTTTGACAGATTCACAATCCTAATGCTTACTACAAAATACCAGCAAAGTTTCATTTCAAGAAAATGATAGGAAAGGTGAAATAAATTGGCATATTAGTAGAGGACCAGCCTGTAGGTCCCGTGACCAACTCCTGGGAACAAAGGTTTGAAAGTGTTTTGGGGTTCCCTGATAGATAACGAACATTTTTGACTTGGGCTATCCGCTTGTAACCCCGGGGCATTTTGGGGAGGGGGCACCAAAGGTCAAATAGAGGTCAAGTTTGAAAATTGTCCCAATCATATCAACTAATATATCAAATTACTTGTCTGGTCATAAGGAATCTAAAAATATATAGTTTGTTATACATTCAACCTCAAATGAGGGCGCTATGAGGCAAAATATTGAAAGGTCAACGACCTTTTGGATGACATGAAATTCACATAAATTGATTACATTGTTCGATTTCAAAGATCTTGGTGTCTAATTATATGTTTTTTTGCATTACAGATCTAATGAAGCAACTTTGAACAGTAAATATATAGCCCTTGACCTTGAAATCTCAAATGGCTGCCAAAACCATCCATATTTTCATCAAAAGCAAAATGAAATATGAAAATGAATTCATAAGTTACATATTTGGTGTACTTGAAACTTACAAACTTGTATGATATGCGTACGTCTTCTAGATGTTGTATATCAGTGTCTTAACCACTGGGATGGGATTGGGGTGAGTGCCGAGGGAGGGGGGGTGTTACTGGGTATTCTGACTTGGTAACCACCAACGTTACCAAAAATGTGAGACGACCTGGATAGGTCTCCAGATTTGCAATATCAAAATCTACCTGTTACCTTGCAAGCATCACATATATAGTGTATGTATCAAATTTGACCTAACTCTGATAGGGTCAAACAAAGAAAGAATGGTTAAAGTAATTACTATATGGTGCTTTAACTTGCCAATAAATGCTACAATACACTCCTTAAAATTGTTCAAAATGGCAGTTACATTTTACTCAATTTCTTGTATAATAATAAATTTGTCGTATTTGCGTATGGTCTCAGATATGGTTTTCATTTGAACAGGTGTGGTCCAGGATAGGGTATGCATCACTGGCGTAACAACTGGGGCGTTTGGGGGCAGGGGCCCCTGAAGGCTGTCAAGGGAAATTTCACGAACCCATGCAGGGGGAAAATAAAGGGGAGGGAAAGAAAGAAAGACAAGGGAAATGGAGAGAAAAGAGGAAGAAAAAGAGAAAAGAAAGAAAGAAAAAGAAGGCGAAAAGGAAAAAAGAGGAAGAGAAGAGGAATAAAAAGAAAAAAGAAATAAAGAAAAAGAAGGGGAAAAGGAAAAAAGAGGAAAAGAAGGGAAAAAGGAAGAAAATGAAAGAGAAAAGGGAAAGAAAAGAAAAGGGGAAACAGAAGAAAAAGGATAGGATAACAAAGGGAAGTATTGAAGGGAAAGGGAGGACAGAAAGAAGAGATTAAAATTGGTAGAGGGAAAGACTTAGCTCAAACCCCACTAGCTAGAGGGGCAAAGGGGGCACGTTTCCCCGGA
>JXSR01S001178.1:38878-49092 GCA_000969725.1 Ophiothrix spiculata | reverse complement strand
TTTTTTACCGTGTCCGTTGGAACTACTTTATATTTTATAATTGTTTGAAGGTGATTTTTTTTAATTTTTGCTTACAAAAAAAATTCGATATTTGCAGATACAAATCAATACACATATTGAGCCATTTTCCATACAAGATTTCAAGTTCAAGCTAAAACAGTTTTTTAATTTCGATTGTGTCTTATATGGAAGCACCACATTGATTGTGTATCCAAAACTATTTCGAGAAATATTGGTGTCATGAGCAAACTTAAACATTTTACATACCCTTTATTGTACTCTTGTTTTGCCTAATTTAAACTACAACATTCTAATTTGAGGAAGTACGTGTAAAACATATTTAAATAAGCTTCTTAAGTTACAGAAATGGGCAATGAGAACAATTTCTCGTAGTCATTATCGTAGCCATATTGATCCAATTCTTACCCAATTTAAAATGCTTAAAATTTTCGATATCTATACTCTTGAATTGGGAACATTCATCATGTACTAATATTCATTAAACGGGCTACCACCAGCATTTTCGAATTATTTTAAGAAACGATCAGAATTCCATAACTATTCGACAAGACACCGAGGCAATTACCAATATACCTATTTCATTTTTTTTCTGATCATGTGTTCGAACTACTGGTCCACATATTTGGAATACTCTTGATAAATCCATACAAAACTCAAAATCGGTTACAAACTTCAGTAATAAATTAAAACAGAAACTCATTTCAAAATATGAATAATTTTCTGTCTTCAGAACAGGCTTTTTCAAACTTTTGAGCTTTTGTCCCAGTCTTGTCAAGTGGTTGTACCTTTATTGTGTTTTTGTACTGTAAGGTTTTTATTTCTTTTTTTCTTTTTATTTAAGGGGTATTGCATTCTTCAGGCCTTATTGGCCTTCTAGTATTATCCCCCATAACTGTATTTGTTTTCTCTTTTAATGTTTTTGATGTAGATTGTATTTTTAATTCTGGCTTGATTTTATATTTTATGTATATGTTATGGAAATAAAATGAACAATGAACAATGATATTAACATTTTTTTGGACTCTGATAGTCTATATTATTATTCTTAACTATCTTAAAGATATACCCAAAAACAGTCTATTTTAAAGACACTTTTCTATATCTATTTCAAAATGCCTTATATCAATATCCATTTTCCATCTTATCGTCAGATTGGTAGATTTTGTCTAATTCTTCCCGGAGTGATTTTAAATAAGCAATCGATGTAACTATTGGATGTAAAGAAAGAAAAATGAATAGTCAAAGACTTGCTCGCAGCTATCGCAATTTAATGGTACGATGTGAGTAGTCGATGTCTGCAATTGCGCGGATGACTTCGAGTGATGACAAACGCCAAGATTATTGTTTTTAAATATAGAATTTAATTTCAAATGTTTTTTTTTTCTTGAGTCAACATGATGGTGATATGAGTGAGCGGAACGGTTTGAGTGAAATGCCAAGTGAATTGAATGGTGTTTGTGATTGCTTGATTGCAGGCAGAGTGTAGATCTATTTCAAACCATTTGTGATGCAAAATAGCTAGCAAATATTACACAGGATTAAACTGAAATATCGTAAACATTTATGGAACTTCTATCAAAAGACTAAATCGTTAGAACAAGAGTGTTCCATCTCAATAGAGGAAGCAGACTAAATTTTTTTAAAAAATCAGACAATATTACCATCCGAATTACTTTGAGTTCTGCCAAAAGTGACAATCATGGTTGCGTAAATAATGGGTTTTTAAAGCAGTCGAAACGAAATAGAATAAACTAACTACAAAGAAATTATTGCTCACTAAGCCTCGCTAATTTTGCTTTTCGGGAGTGGTTCCAAACATCATCTGACCACTAAGCTCTATTCCATTTTTAGCATCATTTCGGATTGTACGAAAGCCTCCAGGGGGACTGAACCCACATTAAAAACATTGTAGCTCGTGTGATCTTGTGACACATATACCTTATCAGTAGTTCGTGAGTTCAAACCCCCTGTAACCAACAATATACATTGTTTATATATTTAAATTGTCAAATGAAATATATAAAGCAAAATCAGCATCGGTACCACGAAACCGGACTAGGATTCTTTATATATTTTAGATCCATGAGTCAATAAATGCATTTACATTCTAAATCTACTTGGGGAGTTTTGAAAGAAATTTAAAGTCAATGTATATAACATATTTGGGACTATCTTATAATACATGCACTAATTATATTAAAAAAAGACATGTACTACAAAAATCGTATTCAAACTTTGACTATCTTAGTTTTAATAAATAGTTAGTGACAGATAGATGAGCTCATCGTTCATGGCTGATGATGACGAGGTAATTACGCAATCGTTAATAAGAATCTCACACGCTTATGCCATACTGTTAATTAGGAAGGTAATTTTCACACCACCAAACGAACGAACAATAGGCATGCCATCATGATGACTGTAGAAATAACATTATGCAGAGATCGCTGCTTTCTGATAAATATTCAGGATATGCAAATTTGTCCTCGAGGACAGCTGGATGATTAAGCGTTAGAATTCCATTAATATATGTAATTACATAATTGTGGCTGGCCGTCCATTTCAAAGGAGCCGTAAATGCAGCAAACTTCATTTTGCGCTACAGGTTGAAATATGTGTCAAGGTCGTAATTTCATGATTTTCCGAGATTGTTTTTTTGACAGATTCACAATCCAAAAAATGATCGGAAAAATGAAATATATCTGTTTATTTTGAGGACAATCAACAGAAAATATAGGACTTATTCACTCCCTGACAAACTTTGACGGACCATTACTTGGCTTCTGGAAACCGTGTAAAGTTAATTGAGGAGTCATTTTAATACTTGTCTGTGCAAAACGTTTTAAAAAAGTTAAAATGTCAAGAGGCTGCATTAACGGATGCTTTGGGATAGAAGGGTCACAATTGTCAAGGTAACCATGTTGATAATTTGTGTCTATTTATAAATACGAATTTTGATATTTGACCGTTTTGCATTCGCTTAATTTTTCGTCTTACAGATCGTGTACATTTATTTTCGCTATTAAAAATTGATTTACTTAAAAAGTAAACCAGTTCAAGTGAGGAGGTACATTAGGCGAGTTGACAAAAATATAACCTTGAACATATTTTTTCAAAGTCAAAATGAAAATTGCCTAACAAAACTGCCTGATTCAATGCTACTAATATAATTGCCTAATTCAAATCTTAGACAAATGTATTATATCACTCTGCCATTGTCACATTTGTGACTGTGAATAGATTAAGTATTCATTAATCGACTCGTACTAATCATTCGAAACATTTCGGTCAATTTTTTTTTTCTTCCACAAATGAGCAAAGCAAATACTTTAGGAGTAATACCCAATATCTTCGCCGTTTAAGGTCAGTTTTTCGCCATGGTTTCATCATCTGATTATATTTTGCATGCTCTGTTGTTTAAAGTTAGATCGGGTCTAATAATATTCAAAATTACTACTGATATAAAAATGACTTTTCGTAGCATATTTGAACGTCAACAACTTTTGAGATTAAAGATTCAAACTTTTACAAACGCGACATAAAATATGACAATATTGGTTGAGGAAAATACATTTAAATCTGATACAAAATTTCATTTAAACCTCCGAGTCTTTTGAACATATACGGACGTCAAGGTCGAACTTTGAGGTGCTCTGACGAGTATGCGTACAATGTTTTACTTTGAGCGGCCCCAGAAATGACACATATACGATGGCTCATTCCGAAAGGGGGGACTTTGCAGATGATATCAATTTTTATTCCATCATTTCATATGTTACAGCATTTTCTAAGCTTTAAAATGACACCTTATTTGTTGAAATTGATCAAGGCGATCAAATTTTACAACAGAAAATCTGCTGGAAATTCTTATTATTTTCCTAATTTTTTGCTGCCTATTTTCATCAGTTTCTCGAAAAGTGTTCTGTCGCAAAGTCCCCCTTTTCAGGGTGAGTCATCACATATACTTATTATATACAAGCAAGTTGACATATACGTGCAAGCAAACAGGTAAAGATAATTATAAACTAAAGATACCTTTATGTATTCGTTACAACACCTAACTGCAATATAAAAGTATCGTAAAAGCTTTATAAAGGAAAAACCCAGGAATAGCATGCCGGAAGGTTTTGGTTGATCAATGCATTTACCAATTGAAATGTTATGCCAATAGTATCTTATAGGCATATTTTATTTACATTATATACGTTCAGATGGCAGAATAAGCTTATAATCAACCCATAATATGCATAATGCATAAATCACATGTTACAGTGCAACAAAATTACGAACAAGTTATACCAACGGCACGGTTATTATACAAACGATTGGGATTTAATTAAGTTAACATAATATTTTACAAATTGTTAGTTTCCATCTCCATTTGTTTTTTACTATTATTCTTATTCAATTAAGTTGATTTATAGAGTATAATGTTGTAGTTTCAAGAAACAAATCGGTTTAACAAAGTTTACCGTAGGGAAAATAGGCGTAAGAAGTATAATACATTTCGCAGCGTTAGTTCCCTCGCCTTACACCAATGAGGTTCCGGGTACGAGTCCCGCGCCCGGCGCTTTATGTGCATTTGGTTTTCAGTCCATGGTTGCTTACGCAGGTTTTTATCCGGGTACTCCGGTCTTCCTCCTGTATTCAAAACTGAAAAAAAAAAAACACCCCATCTTGGAGCCCTGTTGAAGATAAGCTTCTTTTAAGTTGTGTTTCCTTGGCGAAAGCCTGAACAAGGTGAAGGTGATATTTTTATGAAATCAAATGTACACTTGATGTGTACATTTAGGCCTACATTTGACACATTTGATATTTATTAGACTGTTAAAGCACAGCTTTCAACTAGAGGAAATATAATTTCGAGGAATATTTATGACAGGTAATCCGATTGTTTTCATTTATTTCGAGGTTCTGTGTGTAGGTCATATGGATTAATGGCATACAAATCGAACATGCCAAGTATAGGATCATATCATTAACATTTTTTTAACACAGTAATGCATTTTGAGATAGAAATAAAATAGTTTTCAGTGAGAGTTAATTTCAAATTTCAAATTATTTCCCCAATAAAATGACTTTGTATGGTTGTAAGTTTGTAAGACGAATATGAAAGAAGACATAAGTGTCGTTATTTACTTATGTAAAATAAACCAAGGTAAAAATGAGTAGTTGTATTGGAAGTAAATGTCTTAAAATGCTAAGTATTATTGCAGGGGTGTAGTATACGTATATAATAAGTTACAAATAATCGAATGCAGCCTCTTATAAAAGAAAACAATTTAGGAGAAATTTTAAGTTTACCATTTTACACATTTTCAGTAATGGAATCAAGGAACTACCCATTAACTTCCATGCTATCCAGCTAGATGTTGTAAAGGCGCAGTGAAGGACCTGCTAAAATAATTTGTAATTCAGCTCATTATGTAAAAGCTTTCTTGTTAATGCATTAGGTATCGCTTTATTTTATATGAAAATTGTATACCCTTTTCCTAAGTATAGGTAACACCATGCATGCTATTCTACCAGCATACCTAATGTACACCTCTTCAAATCTGTCAAAAAAGCTTGCATGCATTGCTTCCGAGATTTATGTGTGGTCATACCACTCCGTTATCTGTATCTGGGTTTCTTGATTTGTAGATCTGCTTTTACCCTTTACGTCTTTTCTTTCTCCATCATCTCGTAATACTTCCTCTTGACCTTACAGTTCCACTTTATTCATATTATTTAAGTAGCAAATACTCTTTAGTAACATTCCACTTGAATTTGAAGAGGAGCTAATAAGGAAATGAAAATAAAGATGGCGGAAATGAAGAAGATAGGAGGAAAGTCACGGAACGGAGAGGACAAGGAATAGTAAAAAGATAACACGATCATACAAAATTGTAAGCCAGGGTACAACTGGCAAGCAAAGGCGCTGATTTGCTGTGTATTGCGTTCGAATATTACTCCGTTTTCCTTGGTGCCTGACACTTTTAAGTGCATCTGCAATCAGTTATTGAAGCTTTGGTGTTAGGTGATAGTGTTATCCTAATCAACCAATATATTTCCCTGTACCTAAGGTGTTAGGTGATAGAACTATCCTTACCAGCTAATCTTTGTTCTTGTCTATAAACTCGTACAATACTTAGACTTGAATAATTTACGAAATTCACAGAAGTATCTAACATAGCTGTCGGGCATGTTATGTGATTAGGTATTTAGTTATACACATCACGAAAGGTATTACCCGAATTTAAAGCAATTCCAGAGCATGTTCCCGTTTACGACATGGAGTATCAAGATAATTTCTTTAATCTTCTAAAATATTTAGGATTGTTAAACACGTATTACGTAAGAATTAGCAACTTTATTGTCACCCCGAAGTTATGTAAGGGCTTTATTGTCATCCCGAAGTTTTGTAAGGGACTGATTCTTTTGTGGGCTGCTCTGGCAAAATGAGAGGAAAGTCGCAAATCAAAATTCTGAATCAATGGCATCTAAAGTTAAATAGGGCGAAAAATTCAAGTTTCATTTTTGAAGTTCTGAAGGTCAACTTTACCGGGAAGTGCAATCGTTCACGGTTAAATGATTGCATATTGCTATTATATTCTGTAGTAATCAGTATCTTTCAAAGCAGTTTGCAGCTAATTTTTGTTACAATCATATTCAGTGGACTGCGTTTGATTTTGATCTCTAAATGAAGAATGGGAAAGAAACTGTGACATATTAAATATCATTCAAAAGCTGAGATTATAGAGAATCAAAATATGTCATAAACGACTTTCCTCTCATTTTGCTAGAGTACACCTCATTTTACTATATAGATTATTATCAGCTTGATAATATCTAGTAACGATATCAACAACTTCTGCAACTATTTGCCTAGTTGATCATGCCAACTTCCGCTTCGCAAAACATAAAGGTGAAGAGTTTCAGTAAACATAATATTTATGAGATACCTCTGAAAAGTATGATATTTGTTAGTCAATTCTAAATCTACCTATAAAAGTACATAGAAAATTAGCCACGATAGCGAGGGCATACAATATGAGATTGGCTAACAATACAGGTCTTTGGTATTGCATTATAGAATTGTTTTATGTGACCATGATAGTTGAAATATTTCTTATTTCTTCAAAATAATATGCAAATAGCATACCTATTATTTTGAAAAGAGTACATTTTCAAAATCAAAGATTCAATTTAGAACTGTATGCAGGACCTAAACATAATGCAATGGAGCTCAATTTTGAATTTGACCGTCTTAGTACCAATACTGTACCTGTCTCCATAGTTTGCAATCATAGAATGTTTCATAAAGCATTTCTCAATTTTCAAATATCAGATGGCTTTCAAACAATTGAATTAAACTATCAGGTATATCACAATTTGTGTGGAGATTGAATTTCAGTTCATTGAGTAAAAATAAACGCATTTTTCGTACATGCAGTAAACATACGTAAAAGTGTACTAAAAGATGTAATTATATTATAAAGATGTGATATCTTTAGGCAGAACACCTTGACCGTAACATTCAAGTATCTTGAAAGCATTCAAAAGGAAATCACAAACATAAATAAAGATCTATATTATTATACATGCTGGAAGCTCTTGTTTACCCATTTATATACGGCTCATTCCAGTGGAAACTAAACCTTTTTTGATTTCAAGCAAAAAATCAGCTTCTTTATTCGACCACATAAACATGTTTTTCAGTCATACATTTGTTACTTGGTACGTAATAAGTATTTTCCAATCAGAAATTGTAAAGTTTGTCTATCCGTGCATGAATGAGCACATGTTTTGTTTGAAAAATGTCACAAACGTTACCAAAAAGTTACACCAAAATGTCACAAACGTTACCAAATGTTACAACACAAAACAATGCATTAAAATGATTCCTGGCGATATAATGTTCTGTAATTTTCCTGAAATATTTGTAAATATGTTTTCCGTAATCGATGTAAGGCGCAATAAAAAAATCGTAGACACTTCAGAGAAATTGTACTTTGAAGTCATTAGGAGCAAAAAACCATTTCCGTGCGCGGTCACAAACGTTACCGAACGTTACATGGACTTTACTCAGAATTTTGGCAATTGATTTAATTTTCAAACATCTACATGTCTTGACCCCACCAGTGAGCACCATTATCAACCACAAACTCGCTGATATAATGTTTTTGCTAGGTTCTGTGGCCATTTAAAAGTGAAATTTTTCAATTTTTCGGTCACAAACGTTACTTTGGAATGAGCCATACGCGTATACACGCGTTTACCAATTAATTCATGCTATACCAATAACAACAGATAGGCGTATTATATTTACATTATATACGTTCAGATGGCTGAATAAGCTTATAATCACCCCATAACATGCATAATGCATATATCACATGTTATAGTACAACAAAATTACGAACAAGTTATACCAACGGCACAGTTGTTATACACACAAGTGGGATTTAACATGTTAAATCAAGTTAACATAATATTTGGCGAAATGTTGGTTTTCTTCTTCATTTGTTATTATGACTACAACACTTTTTCAATTGAGTGGATTTATGGAGTATAATCCCGGGGTATAATCTTGTAATTGTAACAAAAATTCGGTTTTACATAGTTTACCGTAGGCAGGAAGTGTAAGACAGTTTATAATGCTAAGGTGCATAAATGTATCTGGAAGTCTGTAAGATTTTCTAGAAAAAATGCAAATTGATGAAATGTCAACTGAGGAAATGGGGTTAAAATAGTTTATTCATATTTGAATGAAACAGCTTTTCCTTTCTGATTTCAATACAAAAACAAGTGTACTCAATAAATGTACTCGGTAACCTATCATGTAAAAACATGGTTGGTTTAACATTGGCAATGGTTAGCACATCACTGAAAGCCAAAACGGAGTCAAGGTTACTCCCAAAAGGGAGTCCAGCAAGTTGACTCTATGTCAGTATTGGCTCCATATGGGGAGTCACTTATATCATGACTCTCCAAAGGAGTCACTTAAACTCTTTTGAAGTGTTTAGATGACTCCGAAAAAAGAGTTGAGGTGACTCCTACTTAGGAGTCAGCTCGACTCTTTTTCCAGAGTCCAGCATCAATGACTCTCATGGGGAGTCACGTTGAATCTCATCATAGAGAGTCATCGTGACTCCTCGTGAGAGTCAACGTGACTCCTCATGAGAGTCATTGATGCTGGACTCCCTTTTAAGAGTCACTTGGCTCCCTTTTGTCTTTCAGTGATGTTGGATTAACATTATATTATTTGGTTGGCAAACGGACGTTAAACCGACGTTAGACCAACGTTCATGACGTAATAGAATGTTATTGTAAGGGATCTACTGCTTGACATGTTTTTTTCATATATTCACTGATATTTAGCTACATAAATGACACCAGTGTTGTAAATGTTGTACTAGCGCATTGAAGGAATTTGTTATTAAGCTCGTTAGATGTAAAAGCTTTTAGTTAATGCCTTAGGTAGGTATATATTTTATGAAACATTTATACCTCTTTCCTCAGTTGAGGTAACACCGGTAGCTTTCTTAAATATTGGATATACACCTTTTCAACCCTGTCTAAAAGGAGTATGCTCCCGAGATTTATGTGTGGTAATATACTTGGTCATGATGCCATATATGTATCTATATCTGGGTTTCTTGGCTTATAGATCAAAGTTTACCTTTACAAATGTTCTTTCACCCATAGTTTGTTTTAATCTGACAGTTCCCCTTATTTACTAGTTTTGTTCATACGAAGTAAACATTCCGCTTTAAAGGGAGATTAAAAATAAGAATGGCGAAAATGAAAAAGATAGGAACAAGGTCACGGAGGGAGGTGGACGGGTAAAACCAGAACAAGCTGGGAAGAAAGGCTCTGATTTGCTGTGTATTGCGTTCGAATATTACTCCGTTTTCTTTGGTGCCTGACAATTTTAAATGCTACTGCAATCAGTTATTGAAGCTTTGGTGTTAGGTGATAGTGTTATCCTAATCAACCAATATACTTCCTTGTATCTAAGGTGTTAGCTGATATAGCTATCCTATCTTTGATCTTGTCTATAAACTCATACAATAGTTGGACTTAAATTATTTACGACATTTTAAGAAGCGTCTAACATAGCTGTTATGCGAATTATTATATTGAGAGCATTTTCATGTTTAACGACATGGAGTATCAATATAATACATGTAACGGTTTCTTTAATCTTT
>JXSR01S001176.1:50548-60914 GCA_000969725.1 Ophiothrix spiculata | reverse complement strand
CATAAACAATAATTTAAAAGATATATATAGATTAATTTGATATTGTATTCACAGGTGTTATAACAGAAATAAAAGTTTAAAATATTACATTGAGTAGAAGTAAAGCACCACATGAGAACTCACTGATCACATTCACCCATCAAATCCTGAACCTTTGGATGATAAAACACCATAAAACATCTTAAAACGATAAAACCATGGCAAAATGATAAACTATGAAAACGGGGTAAAACCATGGCAAAATGATAAACTATGAAAACGATGTCTTCATTTATGGTCTAATAACTACCGGCGACCGACCGATGACCGAACAGGCATCGCAAGAGCTCGCAAACATTCACCAGTGTCATACCGATGTCATACCGGCGTTGTGGCTTCCTTCGGCCTACCAGACACCGGGCGACGACCGGTGGTTATGTGAACGGTTACACCCATCAGTGTAACAACAGCTAAAGACGAACCTATTCATTCTAGTATGGCAACTATTAATTAAAGAAAGACCTAAAATAACATTGTAAATGTCTAATTATTATGCAAGTCAGCAAATCTAAATTTTACTCCAATGCATATTAGGATACACTGCTTAATGTTGAGCTTATGGAAGAACATTTGACGTAAAATTGATGAGGTGTTTGAGTCTTGATTTCACGTATCCACCGTATAAATAATATTGTATCTAATGTCAACAAATTCAACCAGACTTCGGTATTTTCATCAATTTTTGTTCGTTTGTTATAAAATTTACATCTTTGATGTTTAACGGGTCATTTAAATCACCATACTCGAAAAAATATATGTAGTGTTTTAACATATCCATATGCACTGCATGGAATACAGTTTTATATCGTCTGATACGACGTCTTTTGATGCATTGCAGATATGATGTATTGATTCGACAATAATGTGATTTCTAAATTATGAATATAGAAAATAATAGTCTTTAAAGTTTAATTAATGAGACAATGATTATGAATAAAAACCAGTTGTATGTTATACCACATAACCTTGCGGCGAGGTTTCGATGTGTTTACAGCATCATACCGGGTAGAATTCAGCAGAGGCCGACCGGACAGCCGCAGAGACACCGGAAGCATGCCGCAAGAATTTAATTCTGAGTTAAAACCTTGCAGCTTGTATACGATGTCTTCATTTATGGTCTAATAACTATAGGCGACCGACCGATGACCGAACAGGCATCGCAAGAGCTCGCAAACATTCGCCAGTGTCATACCGATGTCATACCGGCGTTGTGGCTTCCTTCGGCCTACCAGACACCGGGCGACGACCGGTGGTTATGTGAACGGTTACACCCATCAGGGTTTAAAAGTTTAATTAATGAGACAATGATTATGAGTAAAAACCAGCTGTATGTAATACCATCCATGAACTTTGAACAAACAATTTCCGATACTTTATTGGTATTAATGAGGCATTTTCATGGATTCATGAAGTCAGATCTGATAGCAAGGAAATAAATTTAGCAGAAAACATCGATGAATAGTCGTGTCGAATTGAATCACAATAGAAGTTTAACATTTGTTTAAGGTTGAAGGAAATAAAGGTTTAAAACAACTGGAAATGAGTTTTTTTAATGAATAAAAATACTGCTTTTACTTTGTATGTAGTTTTTATATGCAATGTTCATGTTTTTGTTCAATTCATATACCAAAATGGTAATTTTTATTAATATTAACGATACCTGATAAAAACTTGTAATGTTTATTATGTGTTATTATAATGCATTACCAATGCATGCAGTAATTTGAGATGTTCAATCCAACTGGAAAGCATATTGAATGCATATCAAATTATTCTATGTTATTCGCAGAAATCCTTATAATTGTATCCGTCAGGTTCTTGTCAGTGTCTCCATTTATCTGAGGTGGAGAGATTATATAAAATGATCTCACTTTATTGCAAAATATTGTATTACTACTAAACTGGTATGTAATTTTTACAATCCACGTCGTTACAGTTAAACGAATTTCTACAAAAATCGTCTTTCTGGTCTATAATGCTATGATGTATAGAAAGAACAGATGCAATTCGTTAATTTCTCACACGCAATTCCTGTATTTGTTCTGACACAAGTCCGCGCCTTGTTAGATCACACATTTCTGCCGTGTTCTTATGGCATTTATACAGTGTTGGGGTGTTGATTGTAGCGAGTTTGCACGTGGTAGGATCCACTCATTTCTCTCTTTAAATACTTTCGCTTAAATGTATTTTGCTGTCAAAGTGCTGATACTGCGAAGAGTTAACGCCATTAGACTGGGTAATTTGTAATGATCTGACGCGATGTGAGATTGGGTGGAGATATAAACTGACAAGTTGTCAAGATGAGCTACTAAGCTGACAAATCGCGGAATCATTATATCCACCTTTGTCATTTTATTGGAAGGTAATTTGATATCAAATGAAAGGTAAAATGAAGATGTTCAGATAATATCCGTTTGAATAGTTGAAATCAAGAGGCTTTTGTGAATACGTAATTGGACTATATCAACGCGTCATGACCTATACGTTTCAAATACAGCTGTAATTCCAACAATTTTAATAATGGAATATTTTTATATATATAAACATGGTGTGGGTACATGACCAGATGAGGTTTAATACATATATATACCCTCGCATCCTCGCTCTCATCATGATCTTACATAGAGAAGATAGCAATATAGAAAACAAATTTACACATGTCATAGGAATAAATTGGCCCTGTTATTTGTGTTTAGCATTACAACTAACTTCGACAGGAAACGGCACACTGAGATACGAAAAATAATTACGTCTATCATTATGATAAGAGGACCCAATTTGGAGAAAGGTTAACACAGCCAATAATTTGATCAAGTTTCATTATGTTCTAAATTCTCTTAACCTTGTCTTTTAAATTTAGTCCATAATGAGATAGAGATTTCTGTCTATGTTTCATTATTAGCTAAAAACTTTACTTGTCATACTATAGTAAATTGTTAATACGAATAAAAGAATCCGTTGTACTATTTCTAGAGATATGGAAATGCCAATCCTGTTTCAACTACTTCACTAATATTAAGGTGTTGTTAACAATATCATAATATAATTGATTAGAATTGATGGAAAATGGTGCCTTTAAGTTAAGTCAAAGCAGAGAAATAGCTGTTGATCCGTGAAATTCACAACTGTCAGCTCATTTGCAGTGTTGCTTTTTCACACAAAAATGCTCGTGTCATGTAATAAGGCGTGTAAGTAGAAAAGCACATGCCTCCCGCAAAATAACGATCTTCAGACAATACAACAAATTGTATCAATTTTCTATAATTTTCCCCTTTTCTGATAATAATTTGGTACATTAAATTGAATAAAACATGTTATTTTAGAATTTAGGTTAAGGTATATGGCATAAAGTTTATTGGAGCATAAAGTGCGCAAACGTGTTTATTTCTTTAAAATGTGCACCAGGAATCATGCTCCTTTCTCATCAAAAATGTGATATGTATCAATCATAAGTGTTAAGCATAATGAGCAAAAAAATATCGTTGTAATTATTATTTTTTTCGTTGTATTTAGTATATATTGTCCTTTTATTGAAAAGAAACATAACAAGTCAGGAAGAGAGACATGGGTGTATATCTATGTTGAAAAGGAGACATAGGTGTATACCTATTATGCTGTAAATACTTTGTCAAGCATTTCCACATACAGTGAGGTCATTCTTCTCCTCGTGCTGTCATGGGTGCTTGTATTTCCCATAGGGTGCTTCTTCACCTCCTTGAAACAGGCTTATTGTTGCATAACAAGAGGTGTACCGCTATCTTATCACTACACATTAAGGTTGGTGTCAACCCTTCATTTTTGGAAAAGATTTTACTTTGTAACTCACCAACTAAAAATTAAATCCATGTAAAAGTATTCATTTTTCTAGAATCAAACTGCCATGTTTACCACAATGGTGATGTTAATTTTTGACAAAAACCAACGATATTGTCCCTGGGGAAAAATATGGATTTTTGGCGCCAAAAATGATTTGAAAGCCTAACTAAAAGTTGCTTTTGTACACATTGGAACTAAATTACTTTTTTGAATCCAGATATCAATGTCTAGGTTCAGGGGTTTTTTTTTCAAATTTTTAATTCTAATCTTATTTTTGGAAATATTGCCAAAAATATGTCACAAGTGGTCATTTTTGCCAATATGTATGAATACATTGTCACCATGGAATCGGTACTCTGCGCTGCATGCATCCCATAAAACTGATAATTAAAGATCATGGGATCTTGACATAAATTAATAGCAAGTAAGGGAACATCCATGAAGCTCTGAATAACAATCATTTTGTGAACACAATTGTGAGTCATTGGTTAAAACACCTTATGGCTCATTCTCAGATAAAGCGTGCAACTTTTCCGTTTTGGTGTCGCTCATGTTCGTGTTACTAGTTTAGCGTTGTTAAGCCTATTACAAATAATTTGAGTGATCTAGTTGATACATTAAAGTCACATTAGTAACATGTGTGAAACTAAACATTTTAGCATGCCGGGAAAGTAGATAACGATTAATCTGAAAATGCAAAATCGTTACTTTTCCCCATGTCGCCAGCCATACTTTTTACGTTTTATGTGGCCCCGTTCCTAAAATATTCGGGCATTTCAAACGCAATGCATATTTTTTAATAGCCCGTAATAGGTATTAGTAATGACATATAAAGTTTAATTATATTAAGTATTTAATATGACATAATAGCTTTTTAAATCATGTCGCCAATATTGCAAACAGATACGAACCAGATTCTAAAATCGATAACAAAGTGTGAAAATCAATATGTTGATGGATGATTCCGCATTAGATTTATCAAGTAAACTTCAGTCTTGAATAACATATATGTTATATAGAATTATATATTTACAGTAATGATTTACAAGGATATTAATATCAAAAACACCCTATGTGACTGTCACGTCGCAACAGATACGAACCGCACATTTTGTCGCCTTTTCGCAAAACGCGGTACACTATGAGCGAAATACTACACCACAGTGTAGTATGTGTAGAGCTTCTAATTTAGTGTAAAGATCAAGTTTGTAAGAAAACCAATTTTCTCAATAATGAATATTTTAAAAAAGATTCTAACAGATACGAACCAACAGATACGAACATTAGGTATAGGGAATACAATGGTTAAAAATCAAGTATTTTTAAAACATCTCCCATGCACTTTTTCTTCTTCAGAAGCCATAAGAGTTTATGATTTTGTATGTTTTTCATGAGTTGTTAGTAGTCGAAATTTCAACATTTCTCTAACCAAAGTTGCACGGTTTATCGGAGAATGAGCCTTATGTCACACTAATCAACCGTACAGAGTACGAAATATCAATATCTTGCCTTGATTAGTTATAAAATATGCACAGGTACTACTTCTAACGAATGAAGTGTCATACCGTCAAGGTAAGAATTATCATAATAATTATATATTATCACTTTGAAAAATGAAATGAAGTGAACGATTCTGCATTCAGCAAATCAGTGATGCAACAAATACTGTACACTTGATTGATACTCATATAACACTTAATTTTAAATCGTCGTGTATATTCGGATTAGTCGTTCCATACAAGCAATTAGAGAAAATTGACTAACAGATTGTGCATAAGCAGCTACAGCTTTTTAAATTTATTGCAGATAATCAATTATAAATCGTAACTTTCCTAAAACTTGACGTGTACAGGGTCCGCTTGCCCGTCCGACGGCTCGCTAGTCTGAAAAGTTATTCAATAGGGAAAATATTACCTTTATTCTCTGACAAATTTTAATTAAATTCATAAGTTCCAAATTTAACATCTTCAAAATGTATTTTTTATATAATAACTATTATTTCTTTTTAAGATTTTACGTATATATAAGGTAATGAAGTAGTAATTTGAATTAAAAAGAATAAAGATTATCTCCTTTGTATCTTGTAAGTGAAAATAATATAGCATGTAATACAGGATTGGATTAATTGTTAGATGATTTACCCTAACGCTACCAAACACCAAAAAATACCATTCTGCAAAGTTAGGAAAATCATAGACCGGAGTCAGTAATGATCCGGAATCGCTGCCATAGCAGCGCCTGATCGGTGGCTTGCTATAGTGATAATTGGTCTGGGATGCGGGAGGTACCTGGTTCGAGCCCAGGTCGAAACCCGATATTTTTGACTTGTAAATTTCCGAGGAGATAGTTTCTGAACGGAAAAGTGGGGTAGGGAGTTAAGGTTAAGCAATGAATGTTACCAAAATGTAAATACTATGAAAATTATAAAGAAATCTGTTCATGTATGGCTAAATATAAGATGGTCATTTACAAACATATTAAAACATCATACTTGCTACAAACGGTACCGGTGTAATGAGACTGAGTGTTTCCCATAACCAGGAGTCCGGTGTAGCAGGAATGTAAGTCCCCCGTTCTAATTATCCGGGTTGTACAGTAAAGTATAGGCTAATAACTGTCACGCAACATTAGCTTCACGCTTTATTCCGTTATGGTCTATGGAAGCTTAAGGCGGACCACCATTTCAAGGGGACTACGATTAATTTCACACGGGGTCTAATTGAACTACACGGAATAAGTCGCAATCAATGATTTATTGATCGGACATGTACAAGTACGTTCTACATTATTGAATTGTAGCTAGGACACTCAGTCACACGGACGCTGTATTTCATTACACCGGCTTTGGACGGACCCATTCTACTTTAATTACTTTACATTTCTATGGAAAAACAAATTATTTTCTCTTTTGTAATCTTATTAATACTTACTACAGTATCATTCTTAATGTAAACCTTGCATTTTGGTTTGTATTTCCATTTCGTTATTGTTCTGTTACTTTTATCATGAAAGTGACCACTAGCGATTGTGTATAAACTTCCCCTGCCATAAATACTGAGGAATAATTGTGTGTGTGTGTGAAAATGTAAATATTCTTGTATTCAAAGAGTTTGAACACTAGCCGATGAAAGATGCAATAATACAAAATTGTCGTTCCATCATAACAAAGAGTTAATTGTTACACACACGACCAACAGTTGAAGTAGTTTTACTGGGAAAATATCGGGAAAGGAATGACACAACTTATTCAATAGAATAAGTGCATTTTAATCCAATAAATTTCGTATTAAGTAACTGTATTTCAAATTAGATTTGCAAATTGTATTATGTTGATAAAGTTACATTATTTTATTTAGTTACATTAACTTTTCCTTTCTACTATTCATTTTGACATGACACAAAAAATACTATTAACCGCAATTCACAATCAATGAAATGTGGCATAAGCACTAATAACACTTATTTTCATATTTTGTCAACATAATGACATTACCTCATTCATTTGAATTTGTCAGACCACGCCGCAAGAAATCGAGGCAATCTAATGTATCATCTGGGAAAATGCCTTAACTAATTAAAACTTGCTTATTAAGACATTTCAGGAAACGAATCTTGTACAAATAGCCATATAACAACTTTTTAAGTAAATAAATTATCACTACGATAAACAATAGTTCGTCATACCACGGTCTGTGTGAAATAATCTGAAATCTGATTGGTTATTGACTACCATTAATAATAAAACTGGGCGTGGTATGATAAACAAAGACCGACTCCAAACTATGGTGGCGCGTTTGGAATTCATATGGTTACACTGAATTGAAAAAATATATTGCACCTTCACTGTTTTTTAATTCTCAAAGGTAACGCGTACTTGCCATTCAGCGTATTCAGCTTCTCTGATCACTAACAAAAACGGGTCAATTTTAATCATATTAGTGAAGCTTTACTTTTGGCTAAGTGTGACTTATATTCATGGAATTATTTTTATGACTGGATAGATTGTCTCCATTTGAGATCACTCCTCATGCTGTTCTCGTCTGAACACATCGTGGATTATTAGTGCCGCTGTAATAAAACAAAACTGAATCTCTTTATCATACCAAATAGGATAGAAGATTCGACAAATATCTAAATGGAATATATTGTGACAATTTGGTAAGTTTTGCTTTATTCTGTTTATTATGTTTGTTTTGTGACTGCTGATTTCGGTTTCAAAAAATGACAAAATATTGTGTGACTAGCCTTAATAAGGTAGGTAATTGATGTAACTGTTAAATTGTTCATCTTTCCACTTTCTTAATAAATTAACTGATATAATTATTAAAAAAGTCTTACTACTTGTGGCTAAATTTGTTTGTTTAATTGCAGTTTCACATAATTTATTTCTTACAGAAACAGCGTTACCTACTTGATATTCCAGTGGAATTTTGAACATCTAGAAAACGTCTTAAACTTAAATAGCCACAATGAGAGCTGCATCAGTTGATAGTTCCCCTCCTCGTGAGCAATCCCCATTGCCAGAACCGTCAGCCGTCAGTCCAGGGGCTCTTAGCGACAGTTCTAGCTGTAGCACCCGCGATAGAAGCGGTGAACACGACAGCATGGATCGGCCCAGTAATCAACCGTCACTTCTGTGTGCATCGTCTCCCTCGGTAATAAACTCAAAACATGAGGCAATTGCAGACTATTTACATTCACCAATAGTACCAGAATTGCCATTTAGAACAACAACGAATTCATTAGCGAGTCAAATAGACTTGCGTGTCCAAAATAATCTCCTTGCAAGTCAAGAACTAGCACGTAGTGTTTTGCGTCATCAAATAGCAATGTCACAAAGCAGCCTGTTAAACAATAACAATGAAAAACACCACCATCATCACCTTACCAGCTTTGTAGAACCACCAAAGACTGTTTCAGCACCATCATTTTTGATCAGAGACATTTTAGCGGGAAATGTGAAACCGAAACATGAGTCATCTAATTTATTAGAAGCAGATAATTTAAAGAGCAAGGACAACAGTGAATCAAGACTTTTTGCTAAGGATGCGACTGTAGATGAAAGAACGATTTCAAAAAGATTATCACATTCGTTGCTAGGGAAGAGGCATCATGGCGATGATGAAGATGAGGAGGAAGGGTGTGCTGAGGATGAAGCTGAAGATGGTGAGTATTTACATTGATTTTATGTTTCCTTTTGTGACCATATTTGTTGATTGACCATTTTTGTTGGATTCTTAACGCATGCAAAGTTGACATGTACATCAGATTATACAAAAACCACTTTAGATATTACTCCACAATATATAATGCTTGTTCCACAATTGTAAGTGATAATATTGTCCATACTTTACTAAACTCTTATTTCCTACCCTACCCGGACATTTAATGGTGCCCCTCATTAGAAGGATCTGTAATAAAACTTTCTCGAAATAGATCTTTTCTATTCCATAGTACCTGCCATGCTGTGAGTCCATATTGTTATGAAAATCAATTTGAATCAAAGATATACACGATAAAAATCCCCTTATTAGCTCTAAAATTGCAATTTTAACCAAATTTCTTTCCTTCCGAACTGCAAAAATGTTGTTTAAGTTTCATTACTTTCTTCAGGTGCTTACGCGTATTCAAAATGATACTGTCTTTACTCAAATAGTTTGGTACATGCAAAGAAGTCTTTTTAAATAATATAAATAGTTCAATCCTTTAAGACTCTGTCACACATCGCCGGATGTGTGACTGAGCCCTATCTCTAGAGACACTGCTGGGTAATTCCAATCTCAAAATGTCACCAACGTTATCAAAATGTTAAACGATCCTGCCCTTCAATTCCAATGAGCTTGAGTTATCTTCATGGGCTGCTGCATACCTGGAACATATCCAAAGCTCATTCGAATTGAAGGTCAAGAACATGTAATATTTTGGTAACGTTTGTAACATTTGATATTGGAATGACCCTGCTCAGAGAAAAATCTTCTCCAGCGGAGGATAATTTCTTAAAACGTTAATTAGTCTCTCTTCCTCTAAATATTCAGGCAGAAATATCATTAAAAAAAATGAAAATTCAAACAGGAAATAAAGGAAAGTTGGAATTTATATATGGAATTGTGGCTGGTGTCTTTAACTCTTTTCAGGGTGAAAGTATAAACAAAGAAATCTAAAATATATTAAAACGTTAATTAGTCTCTCTTCCTCTAAATATTCAGGCAGAAATATCATTAAAAAATGAAAATTCAAACAGGAAATAAAGGAAAGTTGGAATTTATATATGGAATTGTGGCTGGTTTCTTTAAATCTTTTCAGGGTGAAAGTATAAAAAAAGAAATCTAACATATAAAATTTCGTCTATTAAGTAGGGGGAGTAAAATAGACAAACTCTTAAAACGTACTAATGAGTTTTATAACAAATATTTGCATCTACAAATTTCTGGATGTTATATCATAATCTTAACATGTATAAAAAAATCTCTGAACATGAATTGATCAAAAGAGGAACAATTAAAAACAATAG
>JXSR01S001176.1:22127-33240 GCA_000969725.1 Ophiothrix spiculata | reverse complement strand
GAACTATTGCGATAATGAAATAGTAACCTAAATGTTTGAGACGTTTGAATAGCTTTAATCCTAAAGCCATTAATGTAAAACTGTTTCTGAACAAGAACAAGAATGTCCAAGGTTAAGAGGTTCAAAATTTCAAAGTATAATTTAATCATTTTCACTTTCCAAAACAGATGCGACCAGAAAGAAAGCAAAACACTTGGAATGAAGAAGTAATTGTATTGAATGGTCTGAAAACGGGTGGGGTAAATCAAGGATAAATAAGCGATGGTACTAGAGATTTATGCTGGGGTTATGAATTTCAGATTTATCAACTTAGCATTTATCATTGTTAATATGTCTTTTAAAGATTACTAACGGTTGTTTTGTTATTTTATTTATCTTTAATTTGCTTTCATTTTAAGGATCATCCTAGCATAATCAAAGAGGACTGGTAAATATTGTTTTTTCAATTTTTTCAGAAATTAAATCAGCTAAAATCTATATACTGTCCACAAATCCCATTGAGAATTGACAATTGACAATAAAATGTAGGCTTTTATGTTCTTCTTCTGCAAAATAACAAAAAACAAAAACAAAACAAAAAACAAAGATAATGTCCACAAAAATGCATCAAAGAATTATTGAAATTTACTCAATTGCCTCCAATAGTTATCATTTGGTTAATGCTATAAACCAAATTAAGTAACAAATAATCATCATTTTGGGACTATTCAAACCATCATGTCAAATGAATACTTGCTATAAGATGATAAAAATGTCATATCGTTAAAAAATGAGACTATCACAAACTAAAGTGATATTTAGAGATCGTCGTCACCTTTCAAGGGTGTAATGAAGTATATCACTCCTACATTAAGCAAACTAATGGCGCGAAACCTATCTCCTCAATCTGCTATATAAACCGTCAAAAGAAGATATCAGGACCTTCCCATCATGCCTTTCTTCCAATGGGATTTTTGCACAGGTTTCAATGGGGGGGGGAGGGGCGGGGGTTAGGGATGAAACATAGCACAATCATCAGACCCTATCCCAATTGTGCATTTCAGATATGTTTCATCCATAAACCCTCTCATCACAACCCATACAAAAAATCCCATTGGAAGTGAAGCATGAAGGGAAGGTCCTAATGTCTTCTTTTGTAACTGTCGGTCTAGATATCCTCTAAGCACCTCCGGCTGTTCCTTCATATCACCAGAATTGATTACATACAATAAAAATATTATGTATGAATGAAATGTTACCAAAAATGAAGTAGATTAATGTAACTGTACGGAAATTTTAAAATCAACTGATCTTATAAATAAAATTATTGTTTGAGTATCTTTTGAAGCATGGGTCGAAAGTGGACATTAATGACTTCAAAGTTAACAACATATCTACTGATCTATAAATTTTGAAGTGGTTTCAATGCAAGGGTCCTTGGTAGATTTGAATTATTAGAGTAGGTGTTTTTTTCTTCAACCATAATCTAATGTGTCTAGCTAGACATCTGCAATCAATTGGTGTAAGATCATCACAACTGGCAATTACAACGTTTTAATGCTTCTCATAACATGAAAATGTTCATGGTTACACACACTGAACATGTCACACGCATCGATGAGATCTGTAATAAAACCTGTCAGCATACTCGAAGCTGACCCATCATTTATCTCACAACATGGGTGTGTGAAAATAATTTAGTATATAAGTCGGTTCGACTGAAATATGACCCCTTTTGTAATAACACGTGCTGCAACAATGGCTTGACACCAGTATAAAGTATCAGTATAAGGCAATGGTTAAAGAATCATGAACTGGACGCAATCATTAAGTGAGTCCAGATTATACAGTGATAAGTATCAAAATCAAAATCAAACCCAAATTACATATAGTAACCAAAAAGCAGATGCCTTGTTTGTGTGTTTGTTCAATGCATATTCTACTTCCTAAAGATAGGAAAACGTTTTATCCGCGTCCTCATGTCGACATGCAATACCCACGATATCGTTCAAACATTTAGCCTCGTTAATGTGTTTTAGCTATATAGCTAACAACACTTGCACTTTAGGAAAAGTGCAAACTAACTTCACGAACTATTGCGATAATGAAATAGTAACCTAAATGTTTGAGACGTTTGAATAGCTTTAATCCTAAAGCCATTAATGTAAAACTGTTTCTGAACAAGTGCTAAATTGACAGTAATAACAATTGATATATTAGAGGCGCGGATTGGGCGGCACGAATGAGGGCATATTTCACATCTCCGAGACGTTTGTGAAATCTAGGTTCTATTTTGTATAAATAAAGCCCAAAGCATTTAATGAGTTTGTTGTTTTTTAATAAAAATCAACTTGTAGGCTCCCACATCGTTTATGAAATTGGCACACTGCTACAAAATAATGACCAACATGAGTTCAATTTGAAAGCTGTATTATTCCGTAAAATTCAGAAACATTGTTGAATTGATAAAGGTATAATACTTGTTGGCATTGGTTTTATATTCTCAAAATTATAATGTGGATACCTAAACCTTATCAGGACTTTTATTGATTATATAACAAGAGGGTGTTTACTTGCAAAAAACGAGAGGTTGACGCCGATATGGATTGAGTGTCTAAATGAAAGTCATGAACAATGTTTTTGTTTTGTTTTGCATTTTGGTTTATACCCTAAATGATATTCTGAATAAGTGGAATGGGTCACTAAACTTTTAACTCAAGGTATATTCTCTTTACTTCAATCTTGCAGTACTTTTAAATTTGACAGTGTATGATACATAATTCCAAAGTGAGTCAAAATCCAAACCACTATCTCATTACATTTTCTATTTCTAAAAACAATTTTTTCCTCCCAAAACTAATAATGATATTTTTGTCTTTTACAAAATGATGATTTAAGAAATATAGAAATAAATTTTAAAATTATCGGATTCGGAATTGCAAATTAATTAACAACGAGTTTCTATATCACGTTTGTGCAACATAACTATAATATGGTTGAGCCTACATGAAGCAGTTTCAATAATATCTCTATTGTCTTTATATTTGTTTGCAAATACAAAAGTATCAAGATTAAACATCTGTGAAAATTAAAACGATTGATGAATTTTCCTTGGCCAATTAATACTAATTGGTACCTTAAAAACATAAATATCAGGTGTTTTATAAAAGAATTTCTTATTAAAGCAGTCATTACGAGTTAAATCGACTCCTTAATTAATTAAGGTACGACAATAAACGATTTCGGTTTCGATTAAATCGAGACGAATTAATGTGACTTGATATCGTATTTTTATTAGCTGCTGGTGTCTCAGAAAATGAATATAATAGAATTTTGAGATATCGTTAATTGTATCTGTCTTGGCGATATTTTTTTTTTCTTGCCCCCTTTTTGTTTTTGTTTTTCCTTTTTTTCTAAATCAACCCGTTTATGCAATGTTGGGCTATTTATACAGTGTCGATAACTCACCTCTGATTGGTTATTCAATTCCTGAGCGAGAATATGATGTGTTTTTGTTTGTTTGTTTGTATGTTTGTTTTGTTTTTTTCCTTTCACCGGTCCAAACAAGGGACAAATCGCATTATCTTGTCAACTAAGTAGTTACGTGTCATTAACAAAGGGGTTTTTCCCCAATGTCTTTCTGGAAATGTACATTTTGTATGTGGGATCTAAATGATAAGGCAGTATATGTTACGTTTATGTATATTTAAAGCGCTATACCCTATGCTTCGTAACATCTTATATAATAAAATGTTCATAGAAGCACAGCGCAAGATCGTTTCTGCTGATACAAGCAATAGCACTTTTCATCTGAAGGTTTATTGTTTGAGAATTGCTTTGGATTCTCCATTTATCACATTTACCTGAAATCCGCTATCCGAGCATTTGGAAATTAATCACTGATAAAGTGAATGGAGAAAAGGTTAATATCTTGACATTTGATTTTGCACAGAATAATGCATTGGATGGTTGCACTGTTTTCCCACTAATGAGCGAGGTAATGATAATCAAAGCAGCTCAAGAGCCATCCACAATTTTCACTACCAAATTTCAGTTTGATTTCCTTTTAAGTATCAGAAAGCATTGTTTTCATCTTTTTAATTTTCAGACTATTTTGCTGTCAATTAAGGTAAGCGATAAGTAAGTTTATGTTCAGCTTATAATATGCATATTTAAAGCGTCAATGGATTCAGATAAGAATCACTTTCTCCTTAAACAAGAAGGTTCATAAGCACAGGGCAAGACCGTTTCTGCTGATACAAGCACTAATAATTTTCATCTGATGTTGTATTGTTTGAGAGCTAATGTGATTTCTCCATTTATCATGTTTACGTTGTGTATCTCCTTGATTTATCCGAAATCCCTCATCCGAGCATTGGGAATTAATCACTGATCACAGATAAAGTGAATGGAAAAAGGCAAATTTCTTGAAGAAATTTATCACTGATATCAATACAGACCGTTAAACAACTATACATAATTATATATTGCCATGCCAGGGTTATCATGATATATACATACGACATTGCATAGAATATTGTACTTGTTAGATGTACTGTTTCCAAAATAATGTGCGAAGTAATGATATACTCAAAGTTGAAGATTGTTTCACAATTTTTACTATCTAATTTCACCTTGATTTCCTTTCAGAGAATCCTAAAGTTTTGTTTTATTCTTTAAAATTATTTTCAGACTATTTTGCTGTCAATTAAGGTAAGCGATAAGTAAGTTTATGTTCAGCTTTTGATATGCATTTTAATGGATTCAGATAAGAATCACTTTCTACTTTAACAAGAAGGTTCATAAGCACAGCGCAAGATCGTTTCTGCTGATATAAACACCAATATTTTTCATCTTAGGTTTTATTGCTTGAGCACTGCTGTGATTTCTCCATTTATCATGTTTACGTAGTGTATCTTCTTGATTTATTCGAAACCCCTCATCCGAGCATTGGGAATTAATCACTGATCACTGATAAAGTGAATGGAGAAAATACAAACACCGTAAAGAAAATTTATCACTGATATTAATCTAAAGACGATTAAAAGAGCTATGCCTTTGCCTAGATCATAAGCTATATGACATGAGATAGAAACCAGCAAACCACTAGCCAAAATGATAATGGATGAAAATTGTCTACTATTTTCTACTATTTAGTTTGTTTTCATGTTAGCACCTATAAGGCAATAAAGATCAATTTCATCAGCTTCCTTTGACCCAAAACCATAAAAGATATGCGCTATTCTTCATAGTGCCAGGGCAAAACATACATAATTTACTATATCTTGGCTATTTCGCGGCTCATAAACTACGTTAAAATGAGCATAATGTAGGCTCTAACACTTGACTTTATAAATTACTACAAATACATACTCGTAGATTTATATTTGACCTTGAACATGTACTACAAATCAAAATGAAAAAACTCAAATCTGCGACCTACTTACTCCGAATAAAATTGCCTATCTTACTTTATAATAAATTGTTCTAACTCAAAACATGTTATTATATACCATATTTTTTCGCATCTCATTTTATATTCCTGTCCATATCAAAATATGTTAATACAATGACTGGTAATTTTTGGTGGTTACGTAACAATTCTTCTCTCAAATGTAATTCCAATACAAATGATGAAATAGATGCACCAAATTGCTGCCCGAAGTTGATGTTTGCATAGAGTGAATGTTATCGTCAAATCGTCAAAAACTATCTGCCTGTAGTGAAAGAAGCGGCGCGGTTTGATTGTTCGTTTTTAAGTGTAATTCCCTGCAGAAATCAAGATTAGCTGATATTTACTGAAGAAATTTGTGCGTTCATTTTTGAACTTTTCCAGAACAAAACAACCAATCTGTATTATACATCATCTCTAACATGTGTCAATAAATATAACAATAACATGATCCGCTATTTATAGTTTTGAAAGCTCTTATGAATGTAACACATTCAAGAAGGAATTCATTGGCCAAAAAATATTGTTTATAATGAAAATATATAATTTATAACAATTTATCTCTTTTATCTCAGTACGCGAATCTATTAAACATTCCTCGTTGCTTGCCTACCGTTGCCCCTAAACAAATTCGTAACTTAAATTTAATGAAAAATAGTTTAAAATGCTTTGTAAGCACAAATGAACGCTTGCCTACCAAGATAAATAGCTCTGGTATCATAGTTATCTAAACATGCTGAAAGAAAATCAGTCTAGTTAAAACATCACTTATGCATTTTATAGCTATTCTTATTTAATATTGACAAAGAAAATAAAGTAAATTCTTCAGTTGAATTTAAATCCCCAGGATTTTGATTTAATTTTGTTTTGTCTGACGATTAATCACGTCAGAAATAATGACAAAATCTGTTTTCTTTTCGCTTCCTAAACATTATGTACCCTTTCGGTATGTTGAATGCTATCCCCATTTCAACAGTTTTCTTATTCATTTACTTTTGTCTAATTAAGTGGACATACTTTTGTTGTTGAAATAGTATTCAAAGTGTGTGGAGGCAAAGCGGAAATTGTATTTTCCTTTTTAAGTTTGAATAAACGTGGCACCGCGCGACCAATGAGTATTCAACCGAATGCGTTATGTTTACAATTTGTTATTTCTAAGTAAATGAATATTTTAATAAAATCTTCTGGTGTTTTATCCTTCACATATTGCAATGTGCATTTGCATTTAAGAAATTCTATCAAATGTGCTTTAAAGGTAAAGGTGTTGTGCCTCTTAAAGCAATACTATAAAGTGTTAGAAACGAAGCGCCCCCTGTCACCCATGACTTTTCATTTTTTGGGCTAATTGGGTTTGTTTTGGGTAGATATGAATACCCTCCAAACGATTCGGCTCAAAGATGCTTACTGTTTCTGTTATGGCCATTTGTTGAATTAAATTCGGGATCCCGAATTTAATTCCATGTATTAATTAGTATAGGAATGTATTCATATGCTTTTTATCCATTTTTGGTGGTAAAACTATTTTTTTCACAAAATACCCTTGAAAACGTTTTTAGATAGTCACATTCCTCTATTTTATGCTGTTTTTACTATAAACTATTTTTGATCAAAATCTTATAGTATTGATTTAAGTCAACAAATGTTCATGGATTGCTTGGTGACATTAGGTACATTTTGCCCCTATAAATTTAGCAACTCGGGGAAGATTATATTTTCCTTTTTAACATAATAGCTGACAATCTATTTCAAATGTGTTTTCAAATTGGTTTGTGTTCAGATAATAACATAACTTTCAAGTTTGTAAACCATGCCCCACACACAATTTATGCTTAGATGTATCTTCTGAATACATGTATAAATCTGTCAAACAAAGTACCGGGACAAAGTAAAAGAAGAATTTAAGAAAAACGGTTTGAACACAGCTACTAATTCCAGACTCTTTTCAAAACCATTCATGCCATTAGACCTTTCCAAAAAGGACACAGTTAATTACAGCCTAATTCCAGACTCTTTTCAAACCCATTAGACCTTTCCAAAAAGGACACAGTTAATTACAGCCTAATTCCAGACTCTTTTCAAAACCATTAGACCTTTCCAGAAAGGACACAGTTAATTACAGCTAAATCCAGTGATTTTTAACAACTCTTTTATAATGAGATAACGGGTATTTTCAGGAGATATGGGGTGTTTTGGCGTGAATTCTATAAGGGATACCTGAGCGTCATGATAAGTGATTTTGAACACTCTCTTATTGAATTATAAGTAATAATAAATAAGTAATATCAAAGTTAATTAGAATCACTTCCGATTTCTCAACCATGATTTACTCATTTCGCACTCTCGGAATAAAGTACTTCGGAAAAGATCCTCATATTATTGATTCCCGTTGTATAATCATGATAATGGTTTCAATAATTGAAAGAAACACACTGCAGCACCCATACGTACACAAATATCTACGTACATAAAGGGGCAATGGGGATAATAGATTCCTTCTCACTTCCCACTTACTGTTCTCCATAGTCACAAATTCTTTGTAACTGTTTATAGACAGGCAATAGATAAATCTGTTGATTTGACGTAGACAAACTTGCAACACAAGATTTTTTAGTTGAAATTAAATGTTGATGACCTCCCAAACAACAATCAAAATGTAGGAAAATGTAAACTTGTCAAACCTGTTTAATTTGCATAAAACAAAGTGGCTGCCAAAACGAGGGAAGAAATTTCAAAATTGGTCAAATCTTGTTCAAAACCACACCAACATGTTCCTCGGGAGGTTATTAACAGTTAATTTCAACCAAAAAATCTTGTGTTGCAGTTTTGTCCACGTACCCCCATAAATTTTCATAGATTGAATAGTCTACAAGAACAAAAACAAATAATTCTTACCTCCACAGAGGTTTGTTAACTACTCGTATTGCTTAATCCGTGGCAAAATATGTAGGGGAAAAGACACTTAAACAAACATCGGGGACATCCGTCCTAGTTTTTATGGCAGGTGGTTATAGGCAGTTCTGTTTGATGAATTCTTTCTAAAACATTTACTTTGTTTAACCATCTTGCTAGATCAATTATAAACATGGAGTTATTGTGAAATAGATTACCTTTCCATTATTTAAACCTATCAAAATTAAATCAATTGGAATGCTAGCACCTTGTAGCTTTTATCTTACATAACATCAATGCATGTAACCATCATGTCGACCTCTATTTTTACCATGTAATAACATCACGATATGCTTATCATTTCATTCATTCATTTCATTCATTCATTCATTCATTCAAACTTTATTTCAATATCAACAACACAACAGCTTAAAAACTAAAATTTATGCAATACAAACATGATATTGAGGACGTGCTTGAAAGGCCTGGAAGGCCTGAAGTAAGCTTGCCCATTTGAAATAAACCAAAAAAGTTGCATAAACAATACAAACCATAAAACAAGAAATAGGGAAGACATACCCTAAAAATAAAAAAAAAAAACATACAAAAACACTTGAAACAAAGACTTGCCCCAAAGATTAATTATATTTGCACAACAAATTTGATTTTAATTGATTTTTAAATAGTTTGATATTTTTACATTGTTTTATATAAGTATTCAGAGAATTCCAAAAAACAGGTCCAGAGTTTCGAATGGCAGAATCAGAGAAAACCTTTCTTGTTAAGTTGATTCTATAATCATGGGCATTTCTTGTAGAGTAACTGTGTTTTTGTAGATGTTTAGTAAAGTGAGTTGAGAATACCTCTGGAAGAAAATTGTTATGATGTTTATACATAAAAATACCAAGATTCAAATTATATGTATTATATACATTGAGCACATTGTATTTCAAGAATAGAGGTCCAATATGACTTCTATAGTGACTTTTTGTCACTGTTCTGATCGCCCATTTTTGAAGCTTTAGAATGTTGTCTACGTAGGTTTTGCACGTGTTTCCCCATAATAACACACCATAATTTATATAGGGCATTATAAGTGTACAATATATATTCAGGAACAAAATGTTTCAATTTAGTCATCATTCCGGCTTAGCGTGCAATTGTTTTTGATATTGTATCAATGTGAGACTTCCAAGTTACATTTTCATCTATAACAACACCTAAAAACTTAGTTGAACTTACTCTTTGTAATGACACTCCATCAAGAGCAATATTCAAGGAAGTTTTTTCCCGGTCTGTATTAGTATTATTATAGGAATATTTTGATGTATTAAAGCTAGTACCGAAAACCATATAGTTTGTTTTACTTGCATTAATTGATAGTTTGTTTGCTTGAAACCAATTGCATATTTCAGCTAGTTCATTGTTAATCAAATCAATTTTAGACGCAATATCCGTATCTGAGAACAAAAATTGTAGTATCATCGGCAAATAACATCACGGCAATGCTTATCATTTCATGCAATAACATCACCACAATGCTTATCATTTCATAAGTCATAGATTGTTAACCGATAACAAATAATATGTTAATAGAGGAGAAATTAATTGTCTCTGTCTCTCTGCCTGCAAAGGAACACACATGCTCACACTCTGCAACAGTTACCCAAGCATGACTCTTAACGAGAAGTCAGGTACAAAATGATGTTATATTTATCGCTCTAATTATAAGACAATCCCTCGCGTGCCATAAGCCTGGAAATCTTTATTCTGTCGAGTCCCTTAGGTGATCATGCAACCTATTAGCCTGCCTTAATATACCGTTTATCAAGCCAGCGAATGTTTCGCTGTCTGAGCAAGGATATAATACTTTTAAAAGCATGGTAATAGAGTATCGTGTCGGAGCAATATTACCACACATGCAAAACATGTTTGAATAATATTGGTACCAATAGGTTTATGACACAAATTTAGTAGTCTTACATTAAAATTAGCGTAAGAGTCATCCGGTAACAAGGTATTTTATAAAAATTAAACCATTGAAAACTAATAGTTCAGGGAGTGTCATTTAAATATTTAAAAACACTTGTTAAAATTTAGCTTTACAACAGCAACAATAACGTGTACTATGAAAGCATATCCTGTTATTTTATGAATCGTGCAAAAGTTATAATACAGCAAGGAGTACTGACTTTACCCTGAATGTTGAGGTATATGTTTCCATGTTTTGCAGAAAAAATTACAACATGCTGAGAAATGGACTGTGTGTTTTTGATTTTGGTTCGTTTTGGCTTCTGTGAGTTTTGCAGGTGCATCTCCCCTCCACACGTGCGATCCGCGTGGCGTTTGAATAACACCAGACGAAATGAAAGGATATTGATTAGCTATTCTGTTAATACAGCATTTATAACAGCTTGGTAATTGTCAATAATTATTGCTTTTTAATTTGTGACTAATATGGTATAATACAAAAGTTGTTTGTTAAGGGGTTGTTATCTACTGTTAAAACAATACACTTTCAAATTCTAAAGTAATTATTGTTTCCGCATATTAATAAACGTATTGTCACTTGATTCACGAAACTTTATTTGCGTATTTCTTTAATATTAAAATGATATATTGCTCTTGGTTGAATGATTTGGTTTGTTTTAATCTCTGACACACATTTACATTAGTAGACATGGTAGATCCACTGTAAGGGACGCACCATTTGACTTTAAAGGGGGACTGGCAAAATGGGTCGAGGCAACTTTTTTTTTTTTTTAGTTGGCCTCGGGTCAAGTTTTTTTTTTT
>JXSR01S001175.1:57342-67930 GCA_000969725.1 Ophiothrix spiculata | reverse complement strand
GGCCCAATTGTGAAACATTCAAGTCATGTTAGGCCAAAAAAAAAGAACTCTGTCTCAGCTTACTTAAGGTCAAAACCCTAAGCGCTATGCCGTTTGTTTGTTTGTTTTTTAGTAAAAAGGGGCTACGCAGATGCGGCAATACCCCCATTTTTTTTTTATTGCATTTTATCGGCCACTATTTTTTCCTTCGCGGCCGTTTATTTAACTTTTTTTTCCAGTAGTAGGAAAAAAGATGAAAAAAACTGAAAATCTCTCAAAAACCTAAAAAAAAAAGAAATGCGCTAAATTTGGATTTTTAAAAGCTATGCGCGCGGGAAGCTGAGACAGACTATTTTTTCTTTGGCTTTAACAAACTCTCCATCCTCAGATTCATGCGGATAGATGGTCAGATTACTGTTCCACAGCAAGGTATTCACTGATAAGAATCTGTTTTAGCAGTACTATAAGATTTTGATCAGAAATGGTTTTGAGTTAAAACAGTTTAAAATGAATGAATGAGACTATCTTAAAGCATTTTCAAGTGCATTTTGTCAAAACTTGTTCTGCCACAGAAAAATGAATAAAAAGCATATGCCTGCTTTCCTATACAAATGCATGTGGAATTAAATTCGGGATTCTATGCGGAATTAAATTCGGGATCCTGAATCCCGAATTTAATTCAACAAATGGCCATAACAGAAAAAGTAAGCATATTTAAAGGTGTAGGTTCCTATTTTATGATGTGTATAATTTACTTTTAAGGTAGCTTGAATGGCTATTTACACATGTCAGAAAATTAGGTATAAAGTGAATAGTTTTTGGGAAAGGGAAACAAAACCTATTTACATTTAAAGAAAACCCTTCAATGGTAACATTTAATAAGTTTTATAATATTCGGCCAATTTCTTATGTTTTTCTTTATTTTTTGAAAATTCCCTAAAAAATCAGAGTTGTTGAATTTTCATGTCAAGATGGAATGTGCTATGACATTCAAATTTAGGGGCTGGTGAAGGATTTCAATAGCTAATTTCTCTAGTGGGCTTTTTGCCAGAAAGTGTTTTATTATCAAGAAAAATGATTTTTTAGCTCCTAAATGTATGCATATTTTCAAACACCTATAAAATTTTCTAGAAACACTTTAATTTTAAAAGCCAACGAGAGATTGTTGCAAATTTGATAAGCTTTCATTTGACACCTTGTTTGTTAAAATTGAAGATGAATGAAAATTCTGAGAAATCTGGCTATTCAGTGTTTCTAGAAATTAACGCAATAAAATTTGAGAAATAGAAACATTAGAAGTCTCGCATTCGTAAACGATGAGAGATATTTCTTTAAATCAAAATTTATGACAATCTGTGATCAGTTTGCCATTCAAAGAAACAAAAAATAGTTTCTTTTGTGCACCACTGCCACAGAAAAAAATATTTTTAATAGTATTTTTTTTAGAAATTTGCCAAATTTTGTGCAATTTTCATGGTTGCCAAATTTGCCATGTACAAAGTCTATGGGAAATTGGAAAATAAAAAATAGCCTATTACTAAAAAACGCTTTGACGGAAAAAAATCAAAATTTGAAATACAAGTTTTTTTCATCATTCTGCACATTCTTTGAAATTTTGAAAAAAAAATGTGCAGGACACCGTAGCCGTTAGAACCACCTTAAGGTGTTCGGTCCACGGGTTTCAACCTTTGCAAATAGTTTGTAGGATATTAAGATCTACCAATATCAATATATAAGCTAAAAATATCAAAAATCATGGACATGGCGAACTTCAAAACTTTAAAACTTTATATAGTATTGCTTTAAATCACTGGCATCAACTATTGTAAAAATGTTGAAAGTTGATAAACTAGAGACAGCTAACCTAGGAAACAAACACTTTAAAAAGTGATGTCTGTATCAGATAAAGCCTGTCAATATATCACAGTTTTGTGATTCTATCTTTTAAAACACATAAATAAAAAAAAAAAGGATTGGAAATCAAAGTACAAAGAGTGAATTGTGTTGAAACTTGGGAGAACATTCGAGTCATGTGAGTGTAAGAAAGTCGTATTTGCAATAGCGGCCATTTGTCATTAAATTGGATTGCATACAAATATATTTGGATCTAGCCCTTCTATCACCCAAGGCTTTTTCTGTCTATTGATTCATTATAGTTGAACATATATTAATGTGCTAAATAAAGAAATTTATTCCTTAATAAGAATGGACAAAATCTCTGGCAAAACTAAGGATTTTAACAAGTTGAATTGTTATTTGAACATGAAATAACCTACCTGCCTTGGGAAAAGCAAGTGATAGGTATATAGATCAGATAGAGCCTTTCAAAACATTCGATGGTATGTATCAGATAAAAACCTGTCAAAACATTTAGTGGTGTGTATTTAGATAGAGCCTGGCTATACATCACAGCTATTATTGTTGTAGACAATGAAGTTGTTATACATTTACAATATTTTTTTTCTTAAAGGTGTGTATTCCATTCCCATCACTTTCCATTAAAAAAATTAAATTGGAGATTTTGATACCAGATGAAAGTGCATATTTCAATTTTCACATAACCCATGTGAAGTTTCACAACCATGTTATCATTTTCATGCTTTAAGCCTTTTTAATGGCTATCTTTCACATGATACTAAAAATTAAATAATTAAATAAAAAAAACCGCTCCTTTAAAAGTCACAAGTTCAAATTACAATCCAGGGAGGATCATGATATTGTGACAATGATATAAAGAACAACTTATGCGTGAGTATAAAAATTTTGCACGTGTAAGATCGCATTATATTAAAGCGCAAGATACAGTACGCCAGAAAGTACGCTAATAGCCCTGGATAAATACTATGAAATTGTGTCCAACACCGCTGATATCAGCTCAATTTCTGTGCTAGGCCACCTTAATATGTTTGGAGAAAAGTTGAATCTAACAAATCTCTCAGCCCAGAGGCAGTGCAGTCGTCCCAATATGTCGCTACATCCCGTTCAAGTGGTGAGAAATAAGAACAAAATTGCCACACTTATGGCTGTTTTTTCCTCTCCAACTGAAACAAAATAACAACAGGTATCTGTTGAGTAGATACTGCATTCAAAACAGAATGATATTAACCCAATAATTCATGAAATTTGAAGCTCCTAGATTGACAATATGTGATGACTCGCACCAAAAGGGGGAATTTGGTTCCAACATCAAAATTGAGTTTTTGGCATCATGAGAAAGCTTTGAGTTTTGCAAGTAATTTAGTACCTCAAACATTTCGATACAACAATCTGTTCCGAAGATATGGCTATTTTAGTAAGAGCGTGTTGATCACTTTTCAAAAATAGCAATTGGAGAAAACAGGCTTTAAAGTTTGGGTATGTGAAAGCATCAATTTTATTGATTACTATTCAACTATACACAAATCTCCTTAGCAACGGGAGCACTCAATCATCATCAAATTTGACACAGACATTGCCAAGATACATATCTTTAATTCAGTTACAAAAATATGGCAAATTAGGCATATTTTTAATTAATATGGATGTTTTTTCTTCCGATCACAAAATTGCGAAAACGAGATTGACACAGTGTTAGAAAAGTGTCTAAAAATCGTCTTTTTTCGCAATTTTATAGAAAATGGCTCGGTAGGAAGATTTTTAAAACTTTGAAGATTCATAATATCACAAAATCTCAAATTTACCCCAAGGCGAAAATTTTGCCACTTCTCAACTTCAAAGCCTGATATCTCAGTTTGCAGATCGTCGCAAAGTCCCCCTTTTCGGTGTGAGTCATCACATATAGAGCATGAGTATGGAAGTCAATCTTTTCAAGCAAATCTTTTTCAATGAATATATTGCAACCTTAATCTACCATGTCGTATTGTTTTTTTTAAGATTTCACAATATTTTCAACTATCAATATTATAATTATTATAGGTTAATAAATGCGCATTTCATAAGCGAGTGAAATGAGACAAAATCAATGCATGCGTGGTCAATTTTGATGCGTCCAATTCACGAGGCCCGTAGGGACCGAGTGCATTGGACAGCAGTCAAAATTTACCGCGTAAATCAAATTGTTAGGAGGGGATTCTTGTCTCAAAATTTTTACATTTTTGGATATATGTGACCCGCCATATCGAAAGGTACCTTAAGAGTCCCAAAATGAAAATGAATTTTTTGGTCTCATCTGAAAGATTATATTTTAATTGCACCTTGCTTAGGGTTTTGACCTTAAGTAAGCTGAGACAGAGTTCTTTTTTTTTTGGCCTAACCTTAGAAAAAACACTTGTATAGTGGTGTCTGTATCAGATAAGCTTGTCAATATGTCACAGTTTTGTGATTTTACCGTTTAAAATCTTTTAAAATGCATAAATTTAGAAAGTAAGGATTGGAAATCAAAGTACAAATAGTGAATGTTATTATCATCACATTGTGTTAATTTATTAATCTAATTCATACACGACAGAAATATAATATTGTATCTTTGATGGCCATCAATATCCAAAACTTCTCTAAACTAAATAAATTATCACCCGATAAAAACAATGAAACATTCACACGCACTAAACCCCCGCCACGCAAACCGGAACGCAACAAGCCCAGTGCATTGTGAAAATCCACTGCACTCCGCGTACTTTATATTCTTGCGTTCTGATTGGCTAGGTGACACACGCAGCACACACGGAGTGTATGAATAAACCTCAAACCACTCATTTGTGCTTTATAAGACATGCATTTTCTGAAAGATTTTGACAAGTGAACAATATTGGTGCTGTCAGTTTTTGTCCATATAGAATGTTTTTTTTATGAACAAATCTGTAGAAGCTATGTTTTCACACTAAATTTTCTTTTAAATGTAGTCAAATTGTTAGGAGGGCGATTCTTTTAAATATTTGGATATATGTGACCCGTCATATCTAAAGGTACCTTAAGGGTCCTCAAATGAAAATTGATTTTTTGGTCTCATCTGAAAGATTATATTTTAAGCTTTAAAATGACTTCTTTCTTTTGGTAATTGGATGTTCGAATGCAAAGTTACATCCAAATTGGTAAAAGGCATCGGGCTGATTCAGAAAACTATAGTTCTGAGAAAATCGAGTTTAAAGTTTCTGTACTGGTAAAATTGAATAGAGATATGATTTTTATCTTGGGTTTTGAAACATTTGTCTTATGTTTTGGATGTTGAAACCTGATTAATATGATAGAATGCACTTCAAAGGTAACGTTTCGGATGAAATTAGAAATTCAGCCTTGGATGTGAATTTTGACTATGCTCGGCTCCAATGGCCCGTATCTCGTAATTTACTATGCCGACCTTAAGGTACCTTTCGACAGGTCACATATGTGACCCGCCATATTGAAAGGTACCTTAAGTGTCCCAAAATGAAAATAATTATTTTGTCTCATCTGAAAGATTATATTTTTAATGGCACCTTGCTTTTGGGTGTTCGATCGCAAAGTTACATCCAAATTGGTAAAAGGCATTAGGCTGATTCAGAAAACTATAGTTCTGAGAAAATTGAGTTTAAAGTTTCTGTACTGAGTAAGACTTGAATGGAGAAATAATTTTAATCTCGTTTTTTAAAACATTTTTCTTAAATGGTTTGGATGTTGGAACCTGATTGATATGGTACACACTTCAATGGTAACGTCTCTGATGAAATTAGAAATTCAACCTTGGACGTGATTTTTTACTATGCTCAGCTTCAATGGCCTGTATCTTGTAGTAATTTAGATTATTTAAATATAAAAAAAAGTACTTTTCCCCCAAATCTGCATTTTTTTGTGTGTCAAATCACAAATTTTAGAAAACCCTTCATCTTTAGAGGCATTTGTTCTGATTTTATCAAAAAGGGAAAAATCAACATTTACTAAACTTGGATATAGATTTTCCTAATTCATGGGTTACCAACTTTTCAAATAAAGGGTTATACTTTGAAAACTTGGAAAAATGTTGACTTTTATCCAAATTGTTACCATATAAAGATTGATTAAATGAGTAAATTGAGGAACACTGTGTGTAAGTTTAAAACTAATGTTTTTCAGGGCAATGAAACATTAACAAATGTATGTATGGGTTTGAATTTCAGCTGAAATTTGACTAACAAAGTATTATGTTAATTTGCCCAACAATGTTTAAGTTTTATGCTGGGAAGATATACCAAGAAAAGCGAGAGAGGCAATTTATATTAAGAAAAAAAAATAAACCCACCCTTAACAGGGACGGGCCATGAACTTCCAAAGATTTATGATTTCCTACTGTCAACACAAGCAAGAAGCCACCAATGTCCATTTGCAGGAAATCGGATGCTAGACACAATGTGGACACCAACTGTTGAACACATTGGTGGCAGAAGGTTAAAATTTTAGGTGGGGACGGCTAATTTTTCTTTAATCAAAAATTTTTTGCGAGCAAGAATGGTAGGAGGAAAATTAAGATTTTTTGTAAAGCTCGTGTAGCGCGGCTAATTTCAGCTACAATTTTTTTTTTAAATCTTGAAATTTGTGCAAAAATGGCAATTTTTAACTAAAAATTTATATAATGTTTAATAATTCACATGAAGCGCGCAGATTTTTTGATTTTTCACATTTAAAATATCAAAACAAAGGGAAAATTTCAATTTCCTTTCCTTTTCGTTCTTTTTTTTTAGGGGGGCACGTCCCCCGCTTCCGCTGCCTATCGCTGAACACATCCAAAAATTTGAGTGCCGATGGTCAGTTTTAAAAAATATTTTCATAATCCCGTTTTTTTTTTCTTTTTCCAGTTGAAGACATCAAGATGGAGTGGAGTAGCTGCGGCAATTTCTTAGCAGTCGGCGGGACGCAACCTGTAGAGAGCATCAGCGCCGTCAAGTTTTATAACACCAACGGCCATCTACGATACACACTAAATATTCCATCTCAGGTAAGCCTTGCACATTTAAGGCCAAGTAACAAAAATAACCAGTTGATCATCCACAATTTTTCAAAAATTCCAAGACTTTTTGCTGCTATTCTTCTGTTGCTTGATTACGATTCACACTAAATATTCCATCTCAGGTAAGTCTAGCTTGCACGTGTAAGGCCAAGTAACAAAAATAACCAGTTGAGCGTCCACATTTTTTCAGAAATTCCAACACTTTTTGCTGCTATTTTTCTGTTGCTTGATTACTTAATTTCAGAAAAGGTAGAGATGTAAAAAGTCAATCTAAGTGTTTGGGTATCATTCATAAACCCACTATACACATTTTCTCCAGGCTAGGGTAGTAGGTGTAGAGAATTAAGGAAATAACTTTAGCCCCCTCGTAATATGGCAAACATCCAGCTGTTGAAAATTTACCCAAAATGTACGGTAATAGTAAAATGCTTAAAAATAACAAAGAATAAGGACTTCCCTTACCAACTTTTTTTAAAAAGTCTGGACGATCAACTTGTAATTTTCTTACTTGGCCTAATGATATTTTAATCAATTAAATTAATTCACTGTTAAAGTCAGGGCTTCGAAATCCAGGGTAACACAGCCGCGCCGTTCCCAGAAAAAAAATCGGTAAGTAAAATAATAAAAATAATCACGGGAATTTCTGATGACAGATGATTTTTTTTGGCAATATTGAATGATGAAATACAAATGAATTAGCAAATTTTGGGGATAATGTCAAATTACTGCCAAAAACAAGCGAGTTTTTAGCGCGATTCATGCATTTTTTCATAAATATCACAGGAAATCCTCATCAGCACAATGAAATTTCCCAGAAAGGTTTTTTTTTTTTTTTCTATACCCTGATTAAAGTGTTGCATGCCATCCAATTATTACCATGGGGTAATGATTCCGAGTCGTGAATGTCAATCAAAATAACCGCTTTAACCTACACGCCCACAGTCTGATCCATGGATATGCGTGATCCCATTAGTAATGGGTTATGTAATCTCTTCAACAGTGATCTGACTGGCATTATCATCGCCAGTCATTGCATAAAATAACTATAGTTGTGTTCTCACTGTGCAATTCTTCGTTGTTTCGTCGTTGTTAGTGAGACAACGAGATCATCGTATAATCACATTATTTCCCCTAAACAACGACATGGCGCTTCCCCACGATCGTTGTTAACTTGTTGTTTACCTGTTCGTGGTTTGAGATTTTCGTTGTTCTGAAAGGGAAGAGGATATTCACTGCTGACAAATATTGGCCTTCACTGAAGATTTTTGTTTAACTTTAATATGTTGAGCTTTATTTGATTCTATACACATATTTCTTGTGATGAACTTATGACATCTTGGGCCTACATGCAGAGTTTCTGTGTCTAACATCAACCTGCAGCTTATGTAGGCCTATTGTGTAATTTATATAATATACAATCTTGTATCATATTGCTCCCTTTATCATTTGTTGTTGAAGAAACCTAATTCTACGCAGTTCGTTTGCTTTATTTAATCAACAATATTAGCTAGATTGTAATTTAAATGTAGCTTTAGACTTAAAAGTCGTCTGAAACAACGAATGTCGTTGTTATCCAGTTCCCACCGCAGCTAACAACGATGAATCGTCGTAGTTAGCCCACTAACCATAAGATTTCTTATGGTTATGAACTCGTTGTTTTCTCGTTGTTAGCGAAACAACGACACCGTGAAACAGCGTTCCCACCGACACCAAAACAACGAGTTAACAACAAATTCAAAAACAAAGAGCTGACAACGAGTGAAACAACGACTAAACAACGATCGTGGGAACAAGGCTTATGAGTGAAAATAACATCTTGAAGTAAAAAATTTGCTATTCCATTTCACAAGCCAGTAAGGTGAGTAAAAATTGGTACACACATCCGTCACTTCTACACATCCGCTCTAAAGTATTTCTGCACAATTAAAATGTCCAAAAACCTCATTTAGTATATTAAGCGACCTACACTCGCGGTAAAGTATTTCCGCACAAACACTTTATTCGGCCATATCTCACAAAGCGGTAATAAGGAAACTATAGGGAAACTTATGTTGCTTTTGGGGTCAGATCTGATAGGTTATCTAGTAAAGTGTAAAATTGAGCTCCAAATGGGATCAACCCTCTCACGTACGGGTTAGGGGGCAACAACACAAATGGGTCTAAAAACACGATTTTTAGGTCAAATTAGGTTTGACAGCGTCTGGGTCAAGGTCACTTCACTGCTCAAGTTGAGTGGTCATATGGAATGTGTATATGTAATAGAGTGACTAGCAGGCAATTAAATGTCCTGGTCACGCTTGATTTCGCCAAGAGAATGCTTGGAAGCAAACGAAAAATGATCCTTCAACGCCCCCCAGTTAACAAAAATTGGGCTGTGGTAAAAGTGGAATGGTCCCTGGCGGTATATGACATTTTAAAAGGTTTTAAGAGGTTTTCAATCTGTCATATACCATCACAAAACACTCCACATTCATCACAGCCCAAATTTTGTAAACTGAATTTAACATAGTGTTGAAAATGTAACACAAAGAGAAAAATTCTGAATGAAAATGACTACAAAAATGACGAAGTGTATCCAGGCATTTAGTCATGTTGGATTCTTTCTTAGTTTCTTAATACAACACCAGCATTTTATCTTTCAATGTTTGTGTTAGGAAGCAGTTCATCAATTAGGCCTAAAAAATTGTTTGATTGGCGTAACCCGACCGACTCTATGTTTACCGCTGACCCTAAATATTTTTGTTTTATTGAGCATGATAAAAACCTCCAAATCCCAAATTTGATGGGAATCGATTCATGGGGGCCCGAGATAAAGCTTGCAGGACATTCAAAATGACAAATAATAGATGTGTTACAGAAAAAGTGAAGATGTTTTTGTATTTGTGTCATATATTTCGTGTTCTTGTATGTGAAACATAGACTTACAAATTTAAAAAAAATATTTTTAAAAAAATCCGACCTACCTACCGTATTTTTTTTTCTATGTTACGCCAATCAAACAATATTTTTTTAGGCCTTATGGATCCCGTCAAATGATACTTTTACCTCCATCCAGGAACACGAGACAATTCTTCCTTTAAGCTGTAAACATGACACTAAGTAAAAGAAAAGCCTAGAGTTGGCACTTAGTGGATTTTTATAGATAATCAAATAAACTGATAGATTGTGTAAAGTGTGCATTGCTACATCATAGACATGTTGAAATAAAGGTTATGCAAATTTGTGTTGTCTTCGAAACAACCTGATTATACGACTCAAATTACAGCCTGACATTTCCTTGTGTTGTATCGGGTTACGTCGCTAAGTTGGTTTGACAGTATTTCTGGGATATTGATTATCTGATGGCTTGTGTTTGCCATCTAAGATGGTTAGTCTTGACAAAATTTATTAACTCTTTGGCCGACTCTTTGGTGTTTTTTTTGGTATCTTTCATAGGAAATTTTAATCTGTTATTTGAAAAAAATAGTAAAAACCCAGGGGTTGGGTGGTAGCTAGGTATTCTGATTGGGTAACCACCCGCATTACCAAAAAGGTGAGACCTGATGCCAATTACCATGTTTATACTGTTGTTTACAAGATCCTATGATTTCAATATCTTCACAGATCTCTTTCCTAGATCAGTTCGGGAAAGGTCGTAATAACTTAACGGTGAATGAATACATTTACGGTAAAGGAATAACTTAACTGTGCTACTTCCGGTATGTCGCAACC
>JXSR01S001175.1:41089-51672 GCA_000969725.1 Ophiothrix spiculata | reverse complement strand
GTTTACAATATCTATGATCTCAATATTTGCACAGATCTTCTGCCTAGACAACTGGGTAGTCTCCTGAGATCATTCAAACTAGGCCGCAGGTGACATCAAATGATGGTAAAATTGGATAGCTGAAAGTGTATGATGATGATCTAGTGGTTGATTTCAGAAGATACAGTGCCAATACTTGTTTATACTATTGTTTACAAGATCTATAATTTCAAAATCTGTGCAGACCTGATTTCCAGTACTTCTGGTAAATTCTGAGACTAGCTATCTGAAAGTCATAGGTGTATAAATGAATGTGAATAGGTTTGATATCACTCTGTGATAGTTATGTGTAGTTACCTGTCTTCTTGGGCTCACAAATGAAGACTAAGTCATCTTAAAATGTCAATTTGAATTCATTGACTATCCATTATACTCAGGATCCAACAAGTATGATCCTGTAGATCACTTCGTACAATAAATCTCTTGGCGATCTATTGGTTGATTCCAGATTATTTAACACCAGTTATCTTGCTCTTACTGTTGTTTATGATAGGTTTTATTTTCAATATTTGTCCAGAACTTTTTTCATAGACTCTCTTGTGATTATTTAAACTAGGCTACAGAGACTAGTTTGATATCTCCGTCTATGATCTATCAGTTGATTTCAGAAGATGTGATACCAATTATCTTGTTTTCACTCTTGTTTACAATATCTCTGATCTCAATATTTGCACAGATCTTCTGCTAGACAACTGGGTAGTCTCGTGAGATCATTCAAACTAGGCCACAGGTGACATCAATTGATAGTGACATTGGATAGCTGAAAGTGTATGATTATGATCTAGTGGTTGATTTCAGAAGATATAGTGCCAATACTTGTTTATACTATTGTTTACAAGATCTATAGTTTCGAAATCTGTGCAGACCTGATTTCCAGTACTCCTGGTAAATTTTTAGAATAGCTATCTGAACTAAGTCATAGGTGAATAAATGGATGTTAATAGGTTTGATATCTCTCTGTGATAGTTATGTGTAGTTACCTGTCTTCTTGGGCTCACAAATGAAGACTGAGTCGTCTTATAATGTCAATTTGAATTCATTCACTATCCACAGCTTGGGATCCAAAAAGTATGATCCTTTAGATCACATGTACATCACTTGGTGATCTATTGGTTGTTACAGTTATATCTTGCTCTTACTGTTATTTATAACAGTTATTTTTTTCAATATCTGTCCAGAACTTCTTTTCGTAGACTCTTTGAGATTATTAAACTAGGCTAAAGGTGAAAATAGTTTGATATTTCCGTCTGTGATCTACCAGTTGATTGCAGAAGATGTGATACCAATTATCTCATTTTCACTCTTATTTACAATATCTCTGATCTCAATATTTGTACAGATCTTCTGCCTAGACTACTGGGTAGTCTCTTGAGATCATTCAAACTAGGCCACAGGTGACATCAAATGATGGTAACATTGGAGAGCTAAAAGCTATGATTATGATCTAGTGGTTGATTTCAGAAGATTAGACACCAATGATCTTGTGTATACTTGTTGACAAGATCTGTGTTTTCAGTTCTGCATAATTCTAGTTTCCTAGACTCTTGTAGATTCCGAGCCCAGGGGTACTCAAATTTGGTTTGGGTAGGGATGTGCCTCTGGGGAATTTGGAAAGCCACCCATCCAGATACCAATTTTTTAAGAAAATTGACCCATCCATATACCATATATTGAGCCAAATTAAAATTCATTTTTTCTGTCAAATTTGGCAACATTTTCTAACATTTTGAGAAGAAATGTCAAAATTTGCGGCATTTGGCGCACATTTCCGAAAATTTTGAAAAGAAACCTATCAAAATACCTCATTTTGCTACCCGAATTTGCGGCACGTCCCCATAACCCCTTTTGTACTAAGTAGCCCCCCTGGACCATTTGAAGTAGGCCATTCCCCATAGGTGAATAAATGGATGAGAATAACAGGCCTAGGTTTGACATCTTTGTGATCTGCTGGTTGATTTGACTCTCATTATCGTTCTCCGGCAACGGATCGGTCATTTGAACGATAATGCAGCTATCGAGTCACTTAAGCGTCGTTCTTTGCTTACGCACAATTTGGCAGAAAAATGTAAGATGCGTATTGCGTTGTAGTCAAGAAATAGTACTGTGTGCATGTGACAGAACGCAGAGCTGGGTCACTCGAACAACATCTGTCCAGGTATGACAAATGCATGACGCAATACCCTTACTTAGCCAAATTTTCAGGGTGCAAATAGTCTGTACTTTCTTTAATCTATGCTAATAGAATGAGGACGGGTTGGAGCAATGTTTCTTTCCGCGCCTTTCACCACTGCGGCCCAGGTTTGATTCCCGGTCGGACCTAGGTTGTACATGAATTTGGTTGTCGATCCATACTCGTTCTCGCAGGTTTTCTTCGAGTACTTCGGTTTCCTTCTGCATCTAAAGTCGAAAATTCTGTCCAATATTCTATCTTTCACACTATGGAGATGTCCCTTGAATTAATGCACTGACTATTGGGATTAGCCTGGTTTTCCTCTGAATGTTATAAATAAATATACTAATTATATTGTATATAGTATTGTTTACAACATCTATAATTTCAGTATCCAGAGAATTTTTTCCCTAGACTCCTTGTAGACTCTTGATACCATCTGAAGTAGAACACAAGTGACATCAAATTGCAGTTAAACTGGGTAGCTTTTGATTTTAAAATGGTTGATTTCAGAAGATTTGATGCTGTGTTTGATCTTGTTTAGACTGCTGTTTACAAGATCTGTGATTTTATTATATGTGTTTGTTCACCTTATATACAGCCGTAAATGCTGCACTGCAAACTTTGTTTTGCGCTGAAGGTGAAAATACATGTTAAAGGGGTATTGGACAAGTTCAGCATCATCCCCAAAAATTGAGATTTTGCATCATTTGAAGTATTAGCGGTAATAGTGACAGTATACAAAGTTTTATTGTCAAATTCAAACCATATATATCAAAACATTTAGATATTCTCTTATTTTTAATTATCATTGTCGACAACGATAAGTAATGCACTCTATAGTATAATTGTTAAAATTGGCCTTTTCAGGAGATCTAATGCAAAATCTGAATTTCTTTTGATTTATCTGCAATCTGTGTCGTGAAAGGAATGTTTTGCAAACAAATCTTTAGTTCTTTCTTGATATGCAGCATCAATAAATACATTTAGAGAATAGCCTCATACCCAAGATCACCAAAATACAAATTCAAATTTTTTAACTTTTATGAAGGTTTTGATCAAAATTTTCCATATACTAGCACTTAGCTGTTAATTTCTAACATACGAAGTGTAAATCATCCACAAAGAAAATTTCAAAATGTTGTCCAATGCACCTTTAAGGTTGTGATTTGCTGAAATTGAGGGGTTTTTTTTGGCAGATTTGCGATCCTTGTGATTACTTCAAAACACCAGCAAAGTATCATTTTAAGAAAATGATCAGAAATATAAAATATCTATATGTTCTGATGAGAATATCATCAGAAAATATATGACTCCCTGATCTTTGAATGCACTTATCTCAGTTTTACAAATTTACTCCCTGACAACCTTTGACGGACCATGACTTGGTTTCAGGAAACCGGGTGAAGTTCAACGAGATGTTATTTTTTCCTTATAACATGGTCTTTGCAAATATTTAAAAAAGTGAAAATGACAAAGAGGCTGCATTTCCAGCTGTTTGGAGATGAACGGTCACATACACTCGTGCTTTAAAGTATTTCCGCACAATTAAAAACGTTCGAAAACCTCGTTTTTTATATTTAACGACCTAGAATCATCAAAGATTCATACTAGTATAGGTAACTTATTCAATATGAATAAATCGATGTTTCTTTTAATATTTGATCTTCCATTGCTATAAAAATGGCTGATTTTATGGACCATATACAAATACACCACAAGTGCAAATCTCGTTACTATGTAACTAATCAATTTTTATAACCTCCTTATTACCTTGTAACCGGATACAATGTTTTCAGGTTGTAAGGTTTAAAACAAATGCGCAGAAATGTATATAAACTCTTTTTTTTTATGTGTAGACAAAAGTAGCAATGTGCATTACACACCAATTTTTCAAATGCAATGAATGCCATTCCGGATTAGTTAGTTTGATAATTATACAATACAATATAGTCTCTGTCAAAAAATGATGAAAATCTTATAAACGCCTTTTGAGATATTACTGAATAAAGTTTTTGTGCAGAAATACTTTTGATCGGGAGTGTAAGCTACACAGACCTTCATAGATTCTCGGAGACCACCTGAACTAGGCCATAGGTGACATCAAAGTGGTAATTTGATTGTAGAACAATGTATCACAATTTAATTGGATATTGTATATATATTTGTGATCTATTTTGGTTGATTTGAGAAGATTTGACAACAATCTTGTTTAAAATTCTGTTTACAAGATCTGTGATTTTATTCAATCCCTCAGACCTTACATCCAAATTCCGACTTAGGCGATAAAGTGGGACACAGGTGACATCTTATATAGCTTTTAGATTTGGTAAATGTTTGTGAAAATACAGCTTTATTTCAGACAATTGGGACAATTTTCACAATAGCACACCATCTTTTTTAGATTGTATTGTTTTTAAACCAGAGGTGTTTGTTTTGGCCAAGACACTTGTTTTCATTGTTAAACAAAATGTCATTTCTCTGGAACCAGATGACCAAATGTGACCCGTCATATCGAAAGGTACCTAAAAGGGGCACTAGACAAAATTTTAATTTTTATTTGAGTATGATTTACACTTCATATGTTAGAAAATAACAGTCAAATACCAGATATCGGGAAAATTTTAATCAAAATTTCAGAGATGTCTAAAATTTTAATTTTATTTTGTTTGTTGATCTTGGGTATGAGGCTATTCTGTAAATGTATTTAAGGATGCTATAAATCAAGAAAGATGCCAAAGTTTGTTTGCGAAACATTCCTTTCACATCGTAGTTACAGATAAATCAAAAGAAATTTGGAGTTTGCATTAGAACTCCTGAAAAGGCCAATTTTAAAAATTCAACTATAGAGGGCAGTATTTATCGTTGTCGACAATGATAATTAAAAAATGAAAGAATATCTAAATATTTTGATATATTGGGTTTGAATTTGACAATGAAACTTTGCATATTGTCATTATTTCTGCTAATACTTCAAATAATGCAAAAATCTCAAAATGGTTAGGGAAAAGTTTGGGGATGATGCTAAACTTGTCCAAAGTCCCTTTAAGGTTGGCATAGTAAAATCAAGATACAGGCCATTGGAGCAAAGCTAGTCAAAAATCACGGCTAAGGTCGAATGTCTAATTTCATCAGAAACGTTACCTTTAAAGCCCCTTTAAGGTTGGCATAGTAAAATCAAGATACGGGCCATTGGAGCAGAGCTAGTAAAAAATCACGGCTAAGGTCGAATGTCTAATTTCATCAGAAACGTTACCTTTAACATTAATCAGGTTCCAACATCCAAAACATAAGAAAATTGTTTTACAAAAACAAGATAAAAATCATCTCTCCATTCAAGTTTTACCTAGTACATAAACTTTAAACTTGATTTTCTCAGAACCATAGTTTTCCGAATCAACCCGATGCATTTTACCAATTTGGATGTAACTTTGCAACCAAACACCTAATAACTAAAAGGAAGGTGTCATTTTAACGCTTAAAATCTCAACTTTCAGATGAGACTAAAATATTAATTTTGATTTTGGGACCCTTACTGTACCTTTCGATATGACGGGTCACAAATATGATGGGTCTAGATCAAAATTGAAACTGATTTCTTTGGTCATGTCAAGAGTTATTTAGGGGCGCACCATTAGATTTCCAGGAGGGGAGCAGGAAGTTGGGATCGGGGTTGTTGGGTGTTTTTTTGCATCCCGTTCAGGGACGATAGTTTTTTCTTAAAAATTACTGTTTTTCCCCTATTCCATTTACAGGGGTGATTTTTTTTTCCTTCTGCCTGTGGAGGGAGAATTTTTTTTCCAAAAACTTCCTGCTCCCCCTGGAAATCTAATGGTGCGCCCCTTACTAATCACAATCTAAGTGAATATTTGTACTTGGATTTTTTTTTTGGAATCCACATTATCTGCAGACAATTAACCTTTCCTAGTGTCTTAGTTTATAACAAACATATCATCACTGTTGTGTCAAATTCTGCTTACATCAATTTCAGGTTTAAAGCTTGCTTAGGCCAAAAAAAAAATTGTTTGGTTGCCCTCCACCGACCGACCCTATTTTTCAGCCCGACCCAAACTTTTTTTATTGAAATTTTTTTTTTCCTAAAAAAATATGCAAAACCTACCGAAAACTACAAAAAAATGTTATATTTTGCTTTTTTCGATATTCAACCCTCAAAATGTTTACTACAAGAAGTGTTTGATTGCTTTGATTTGGATGTCGCGGGGGAAGTTGTGAAGGCTGGAACGGCCAATCGACCTAGCAGTCCGTGGAAGAGTATTAAAAAAAAACATTAAAAAAAAAAAAAAACGACCGACCGACTCTCTCTGAAAAAAGCTGTGGAGGGCAACCAAAGAATTTTTTTTTTTGGCCTTAATCATTGGGGAAATACGACACTCTGGAGAACATAGTGTTCTTCCGGTTTTGACATGGAGACAAATCATTATCATTTTAATAAGCACACCCCTTCCGTGTTCAAGTATAATGCATCTACATGTTGTCGTCAGTGTTCCCGCTAAGGCCGTATGTCGCGAAATTGGCGCAGAAGATCAACAAATTGGTGCAAGAGGTTCCAAATACAAAAAGTCAAAAATAGGGTTTTGGTTATAAACAACGTTCACTTATTTCAGATTATATTAAAAGTTACTCTAATTTTTTAGGTGATCTTTCCGAAATTGGCAATGGCGATATATATTTTTTCTTTTATGTTGCTCTGGCGCAAAGTCAAAATCCTCAGCGGGAACACTGGTTGTCGTAAGAAGAGAACTATTTTCCTCACGGGTTATGCATGTACTTTGTACCTTCAACCAACATTTTATAGTAAATACATTTCCCTTTGCAATTACAAGAAATATGTCATAATACATTTGCCAGTATAAATTTTGCTTCAGGGAAAACATGTCTTAAACATGTTTTATCTTATTATTCTTGTTAAGAACATGTTGCAAAGGCTTTTTTGATGAATTTTCAATTTGATGTATAATTGCACTATTAAGTACCAAGAAAAGAAAACATCAGGACCTTCCCATCATGCCTTGCTTCCAGTGGGTTTTTTTTTGTACGGGGTGCAATGAGTGGGTTTAGTGATGAAACATGGCACAATCGTCAGACCTCATCCCAAATTTGCATTTCAGATATGTTTCATTACTAAACTCTCTCATTACAACCCGTACAAAAATCCTATTTGAAGCAAGGCATGATGGGAAGGTCCAGATATCTTCTTTTAGTAATTTAGCCTACTCATCCAATGTGCATTCAGAAGTTTGTATTTATACAAGACCTTTGAAATAAACCAAACTTTAAAATCAAAATGTGTAGATGTTTCAAAATGTACAATCATGAACTCTTCTATATTGCAATGCACTCTTTAATTGTAAATTGTTTTTCCAACTTTTCAACCAAACTGATATATTTGAAATTGATCAATTTGAGAAGGTTTCTGCCAGTAGATGTTAGTACCCAAGGAGTTCCCAACAGGCAGCTCTTTCGGAAAAAATCAGGCCTGCCTGAGAATCGTGTATGTCAATTTTTAGACCGAGTTTTCATTTGGTTTACCTATCGGTCAAATGGGCTTTTTGAGTGCAATTTCCATTCTAAAAATGTTTTAAACGGTATAAATAACGGTTGTTCAAGTAAAGGCAGTTTACAAATGGGAAGCATTTTTTCGCTTTCTCAGGTTTACTTATTCGGTGGTAGTTGAAATCTCCAGCCACGCGTCCTTACCCAACCAAAATCTGACTTCATGTAGGGTCCACGCGGCCCATGAGTTTAAGCTTTAAAAAATACATGAATAACAGAAAAATATGCAAAGTTTGCCCTATAAAGGAATGATATATTATAACATTAAATTAAGTGAGCCTTCATATGTTGTTTTTTATAGAAATAGTAAGGAAACAAAATATTATGATTTTCTTGTTCAATATTTTTATTATTGTTTATTTTGATTATTTGTTTATTACAGCGACCATTGTCAGCATTAACGTGGGGTCATAACGACCAGAGACTATTTGTGGCCTGTGGCTCTATACTTCATGTTGCGTGGGTTGAGAAAGGAGTGGCGCCTCTCCAGGTGTTGTGTAAGGAAGTCATCATCAGTCTAGTGTCTGATGAGAAAAATATCAATAAATTACCTCTCCCGGGGCGGTTAAAGACTTATGTAACAGAGAGGTCGTCGGTGACAATTAAGGTAAGCGTTGGGTTCATTGAAGAACAAATTTCTATGGACAAAGATCATTCGCAGTTTCTGGACCAAAACTCTGGAACAATCTGCCTGCAATAATCAGGAACGCTGCTCCAATAATGACTACTAGTCAGTTCAAGCGTACTCTCAAGACTCTGCTTTTTGAAGACTATTTTCAGTGACTGCATGAGAAATTACCTATATAACTTTCCAAATTTTTCTCCTATGAATGTGATTCTGTAGCTGTTTGTAACAATTGTATGTATAAAAATTGTATATTTCTTAGGTTTCGTAGCGCTCAGCGGCTTCTTTGTTATGAGCGCTCAAAAATCTCACATTATTATTATTATTATTATTATTATTATTGATGGCAGTTGGGCAAAAAAAAAAAACAGATTGTTTGCTTGCCCTCAATTGAATTTGAAATATTGGATTGGTCAGTTTATTTACTTTATTCATTTACTAGCAAACTTCACTGTATATTTAGGTGTTCAAACACGCTACACCAATCAACAATGATGCATCCATGCGTCTGCATATTTTTATCATGCGAGGGTGGCTTTAATATCAACTGTGGATTCATCACGAATTAACAACGGCGCGATCCCGTATAAGAAGATACGGTGAGTTGTTGAAGTATTAATCAATACTCAGAATATGAAAAAATGAATCAATATACATTACAAAAAAACTCATGCGATACTTTTGAGCTCACGTGATTTGACAGTTCTGTTGTTGTGTGACTTGATGATTGATTGGATTGGTTTGTAGTTCACAGACGCTGCGATTTGGTCCTGCCCAGAATGAAAGGTTTATTTCAGATGACTTTAGTCAAAATCTCAGATTTCCTAGATTCGGTTGCACATACAGACAAACAGCGCAAAATTTGCCCGAGTGATATGCCAACCTGCACGCAAAGCTTGTTTTCATATATTCGCGCATTATAAGAATATGCATCGTCTTTGATTTGCGATGAACAACTCTGTAGCGTGTTTGAATACCTTTCAACAACGAAAATCTTCCTGAAAACGAATGAATTCAATTCTAATGTTTTAAATTAACGGATACTCATCTTCATAAACATATTTAGCAGAATTTGAAGCAAAATGCTAGTTATTAATTGGTTGTTGCTTTGTCGTTTTTTACTGTTCCCAAACGTCAGTCCTTGCACGTTCTCAAGTGCCCAACGCGCGATGAGCAGTGCGCCGACTTACGTGTACTGCGTAAACGCACCTCCATGTGTGACGAGCTTATTTGAATATCAACTGTGGATTCATCACGAATTAACAACGGCGCGATTATGTATAAGAAGATACAGTGAGTTGTTGAAGTATTAATCAATACTCAATACTCAGAATATGAAATATTAAGATAATGAAAAGATAAATCAATATACATTACAAAAAAAACCCTCATGCGATACTTGTGAGCTCACGTGATTTGACAGTGCTGCTGCTGCGTGACTTGATGATTGATTGGATTGGTTTGTTGTTCACACACGCTGCGATTTGGTCCTGCCCTGAATGGAAAGGTGACTTTAGTCAAAGTCAACTCTCCTAGTGCCTAGATTCGGTTGCACATATATAAAGACAAACAGTGGGAAATTTTTCCCGAGTGATATGCCAACCTGCACGCAAAGCGTATTTACATATATTCGCGGATCATAAGATTATGCATCGTCTTTGATTTGCGATGAACAACTCTGTAGTATTTTTGAATACCTTTCAACTTCAACAACGAAAATCTTCCTGAAAACAAATTAATTAAATTCTAATGTTTTAAATTAACAGACACTCATCTTCATAAAAATATTTAGCAGAATCTAAAGCAAAATGCGAATATTTGTTGCTTTGTCGTTTTCAATAATGTTTCCAAGCATCAGGCATTGCACGTACTTAAAAGTGCCTGATGCGCGATGAATTGTGCATGTACTACCGTAAAGGCTGTGCCATGTGCGATGCGCTAATTTGAATATCAACTATGGGTTCATCACAAATCAACAACAGTACACGCTCCTGTATAAAGAGATACAGTGAGTTGTTGAGTATTGTTTTTACACTCAGCTATTGTCAACTTGTGTTGCTGTCATTGGCAATTTCTGACAACATTTAAATTTTGCGACATTTTAATGATATTTTTACAGTATTTCTTTACAACAATCAATTGATAATAATAATTCTCCATCAATAACCTTGACTG
>JXSR01S001175.1:9977-21356 GCA_000969725.1 Ophiothrix spiculata | reverse complement strand
GGTATAGAATTAGGCGAGCTGAAAAAAGAAGCGATTCCTATTGAAGGAGAAATGGACACGTCATTTAATGGTGAAGTGGGGGCTGGAGCTATGCACAAAACTAGTATGTCGAAAAACAAACAGGGTAAATCAAAATTTAATTCACCGCATCAAAATAGCAAAGCCGATTCAACAGAAAGGAATGGTGCACGAGATGATAGCCCATTTTCAAATGGTGATAAATCACCAAAGGTAAAGCCAAGGCGATCTAAATCAAAAAGTCGCCGGAACTCTCATAGTGCAAGTCCAGCACCCAAATCGACCAATCATCATTCAGAACCAGAGACCGTTAATTCGGAAGGAGAAAAGTCTAAGAAACCAAAGCGACGCAGTTCAAGTTGTAGCAGTAGTCCGTCACGGGGTTGTAAAGATAAACCTCGCGTGGACACGTCCGATAGCGAGCAGGAAGGGAACGCGAGCGACGACGAAACGCCGGCTGGTACGGCAAAGACTAGGAAGGCCAAATTGATGCGGCAGTATGCGGACTGTAACTCTAAAGTGTTTGTGATGCATAACAAAGCACCTTTATGGAATGAGAATACACAAGTCTATCAGCTGGATTTTGGCGGGAGAGTGACGCAGGAGTCGGCGAAAAATTTCCAAGTGGAACTACATCAGAAGCAGGTGAGTTATAGGCCAATCGATAATTTATTGGACAATTTAAACAAAAATCCAGATTGCAGGGCCCATTGTTTGTAAATGCAGCCCCTACCCTGAATTTTTGATTACATTGTCCAATAAATTTTATTTTGCCTATTATTTCTTTCTTTCTTTCTTTTTTTTTCTTTGTTACAAATAAAACCAAGACTGCAAAAATAAATCCTGTTTTATGGGCGTGACTGGCCAAGATTTCCTCTTTTTTCTATTTCTTTCAATGGATTAAAATTGTAAAAGTACAAGATGCCAGTATATGTATCACTGAAAAAACCTGAATCTTTAAAAAAAAAACTGAAAATGCACGTAAATTTTGGCAAAAAAGCTAAAAAAAAAGGGCTGAAAATATATTAAAAAGTTCCTAAAAATGATTCTGTACACCCATCACTAACTACAATTGTCTTAATTTTTAAGAGTCGAGAAATTGTAGGCTGTATACTATAAGTTATCCCCTGTTTGTTCTTGCAATACGAGAAAATATTAATGGTTTGGGTTCATATCACACAAGGCTGAAAGCCTAGTGTGATACGAACCCAAACCAATAATATTTTTCGTATTGCATGAGAACAAACAAGGGATAACAAATTAATCACTCGGTACACACATACTTTAATAGCAAAAATTTGAAAATGCCAGGAAAAATGCTTCGAAAAAAGTTAGTTTTATATTTTTTATAACATTGCAATCAATTTTAAATTTGTAGTTTTCCAGGCTTGATTGACAGCTGTGAGCGTCGTGTATAGTATAACGCATTGCAGTTAGTGTTGGTGGATCTATAGCCAAAGGATTTTGAAAAACGAAGAACAAAGACTCTCTATACGCCACTCTATATGCCGCGTAGGCGAAAGTCGTGCTCGCACGCATAACAACAGCCCACGCTTTGTAATACGACTATTTGTTCCAAAAGCAATACAAGTTGAATTGGTAAAAGAGCTGTATAATACGATTTTTTTTGTATCAAATGGAAGATTTTGTATCACATAGAATTTCAAAATTTTATGCAATACAGAAATATCCTTTTTAGCTATTAACCAATGAAATTGTTGTATTTGTATCTAATGAGTGATAATTATCTTTCTTATGCCTTTGCCTTTTTTCAGGTGATGCAGTTTGGGCGCATCGATGGCCACGCCTACACTCTGGACTTCCAGTACCCATTCTCAGCCTTACAAGCGTTCTCTGTCGCACTAGCCAACGTAACCCAACGTCTTAAGTAGTACAACTCAAGCTTCTTCTACCCTCTTGTTTTAACTCACACAAGGGACTTAGTGCTATCTTCCAATCAATTCATAAGTACTTAAGTTGTATTGTAATTAAGACATGTTTTAGGAATTTTTAATGAACTTGAAAATTAAAGCTGTGTTCACATATGGTAGACACAAATTGTCATGTAAATACAAAAAAGTCATATCTGCTATGGCTGCCATATATTTGATATATTTTAACACCTTGTCACAAGAATGCGACAGTAGCCATAAGGTGTCTGGTCCACGCGCCGTCCACGCGTACCCATACGCGCCAAGTTCCCGAGTAGGTAAGTGCCGCAATACGCATGTGCATAATACTCTTGAGTGGTGTTTTGAAGCTAAAAATTATCATATTTTAATATATTTTTGAATACTAAGTCGGTGACCCCCAATTTTTATTTTTTTATTTGAAAGAACATACTTGTGCACAACTTTTGTGAAAAAATTAACAAAAATGCTCGGGCAGAGTTTTTGAATCAACACTAAATAATTTCACTTTTGCCACATATCCCGTAGACCCCTGTACTAATTTTTCCCAACCCCCCCCCCCCCCAAATGCTGTTTTAAAACCGACTCTCATGCAAAAACGAGTCCAGTGACCTCCAATTTTTATTTTAAAAATAGGTTCTACATCGATAAAATATCATTAATGCCGATTTTTACTAGAAATCTTCGGGCAGATCTGTCATGGACCAGACACCTTAAGGGCTAGATACAGTTTGTCATTTTTACCATTTGAAAAATCCAGACAACTGATTGCATATTGACCTCAAGTTTTTTAGACAATATTGTCGATTGGAATAATTCGCTAAAACTCCAATTAGAATAATCAAAAAATTCATACAGTGGCAAACATTCCAAATGGAAATTGTTATCATTGGAGAAATATGAAGTAGTGAGCAAATCTTTTATTGAAAATAAAAACCACAGTACCTGTCAAGGACAGATTACAGATTCCCGTACAGATTATAATGAAAAGCCAAGCTATAATTAAGGTATTGTTTGTAAACAATGATTACCAATGAAAGTAATATATCAAAATACTACAGATGAGTAATCATTGCAATATGTGCCATGATGCGAAAAATATTTCACCAATATGAACATTTTGGTAAATGGCAAAACATTTTACACCATGGCAAAAATTTTACACCATGAGAAAAAATAAAAATAAAAATGTTCATTCCGAATGAAAATTCAACATAGTGGTGAAAATTTAACACCGTGAGAAAAATTCTGAATGAAATAGCTACAAAAATGACAAAGTGTATCGTGCCCTTAAAATTATCCCCATATGTCAGTGGCTCTTGAAATGTTTTGATGAACAATTTTAAGAGCCCTGGCCCAAGACAGCATACAATATGTGATGACCCACCCCGAAAAGGGGGACTTTACAACAGAACACTTTCAAGAAACAGGTGAAAAAAGTAGCAAAAAATAAAGAAAATAATCTGAATTTCCAGCAAATTTTCTGTTGTAAAATTTGATCACCTTAGTCAATTTCAACAAGTAAGGTGTCATTTTAAAGCTTAGAAAATGCTGCAACAGATTAAAGGATAAAATCAAAATTGTTATAATCTGCAAAGTCCCCCTTTCTGGGTGAGCCGTCACATATTATGTAGATGCAATTTTTTTACAAATGGCAGCTATTACACATACAATATTGTGTAGATGCAAATTTTTAGCAAATGGCAGTTATTACACCTACAACTTTCTTGTATCCACATGACAAATCATGACTGCACAGTCAATGTTTGTTGTTGGAAACAAAAACACTGAGTGCAGGGCACATTGCATGTGAATGAAACCTGCAAGCTGGATTGTTGTGTTGTCTGACCGACTCTAAACCTTGAAAATTTGGATATAGATGAGGGTATTTCTTATTAAATTTTTTTAGCTGCTGATTTTCTAATTTTAATGATTTTTAACTAACCATTTTTAACTCAGAATTACCCAGTCGTAATGATTATATCACATTCCAGAATCTTTGGTTTCCGAACATGAAAAAAATATTGACAATTTTGATGTGTTCATTTACTTTTATATATTGTTTTCTAACTTTGTCAAAAGGTAAAATAGTAAAAAATGGTGATTGCCTAATATTCAAAATTTAAATCCAAAAAAGGCACCATCAATATTTTTTTAAAGGTGGGGCTATTATAGTAATCAATCAATCAATCAATGATACACATGATAACATGCATACCCCATGAAGGAGTCTATTCGTACAGGGGACCCACGGCTTTACGTGACTGTCCGACCACGGAGCAAGTAGAGTAAAGTTTCTTGCTCAAGGAAACAAGGAGACGAAAACCGCCCGGCCCGGGCTCGAACCCACAATCTCTGCATTCCGAGACCCGTGCTCTAACCGCTCGGCCACGCTCCCCTCTTCCATAACCAGCTTGTTGCTCATTTTAGTCCAAATCAAAGCCTGCTGTAGTGTCTATTATTTTACTACCATTAGGAAATCATCACATTAAGGTCACATCAATCTGAGTGGCCTAGTGGCCAATATGTACAATTTATTTGCACTTCTTAGGCTTTGTTCACACATAATAGTCAATGACTGGCTCTAGAGCGAGACAACTGAATTAGCAGTTACGTTCATACTGGGACACGTCTTGCGTGTTAAAACTAGTGGCGTGTCACTTTTGATCAGGAGCGAGACACTTTCTATAATTGCGATCGCACTGGGAATTTACTCGTGAGCGGCTCATGAGCGAGAATGTAGTCATGACCAAATTCTTCTGTGTGAACAATCCCTTAGTCACTGAATGTGATGTTATGATTTTATAAAGAATTTTGGCTATTCATTATGAGACAAAGCATGACAGTGCATTCAGCCTCAAACACAGTGGTGTCACGCGTTGAAAGTATATACGCACACAACCGACATGAACAGCTTTACTGGATTTTGAATATTTCATGTTTAAATAGGGGTGTACGTTTTTCAATGATGATAATTGTTTCTGGCAATAAATTTATATCATTCTTGATTTACAATTCACTCTAATTTGTGACTATAAGAATGAGAATAAAAGATACAATTTATTGTTTTGACTGTCATCTATCATCTTATAATTGATAGGCATACATTATTTTACCATCTTTTTAAATATTTTCTTTTATTCTTGTAATTAGATTTTACTCTTTCCCAGAACAGCTCCCCAATGTCGCTTGGGTCAGCAATCTGCTTAAATGGCCCAAACAAGGCTATACATGTCAGATGCTGCCATTTATGTTTCAGTGCTCTATTTAGTTACAAAAAAGACTACTGTACACGTTGCATATCTTTGCAATGGTTTTGCAAATTCTGCAAAAGAGTATTCTAAATGGGATTTAATCCACCTCACAAAATTTAAAATGTTTCTTTATCTTGTCAGCATTTGTGGAAATCATGTAATACTGCTTATATATACTTTGATCAACACTAAATAAGCAGGAATTATGAGGCTTTTCTTCATCCGCAAGTAAACATAATCCTAGTTACACACGCACCGTAGATACTGATGCTCGAGTCAGACGTGCGACGCGCCCTGCGTCTCCTGCAGTTGCGATGTGTCCTGCTACGCACAGGCTTATCTGTATCAATTTACGACGAGAAGAGGCCTGCCTATTTTGTGTTGATCAAAGTATAGTCACGTCTGCGAACTTATCTGTAAGGAAAAAAATATCATGGTCTATACATGTGTGAACACAACTTTAAGGAAATAGGAAAATAATGTGTTGATTAAATATTTGAATGAAATGTGGATGATTGATTCCCACTTGATTTTTGCAATTTTAATGTATTTTATATTCCATCACTGACCAGAACTATTTATTTATTTTATTGTATATTTATTATGTCTTGGTGTTATGGGAGTTTTAGATACAATATTCTAACTAAACTGACTTGATGAATTGTGGCCGTCCATCCCAAACGAGCCATAAATGCAGCAAACTTCATTTTGCGCTACAGGGTGAAAATACATGTCAAGGTCGTAATTTGTCGAAATTGATTTTTTAACAGATTCACAATCCTTGTGTTTACTTCAATCCACCAGCAAATTTAAGTTTCATTTCAAGAAAATGATCGTAAATTTGAAATATATCTGTAAATTTTGAGGACAATCAACAGAAAACTTAAGACTATCTTAATTAGGCCAAAAAAAAAATTGTTTGGTTGCCCTCCACCGACCGACCTTATTTGTCAGCCCGACCAAAACTTTTTTTTATTGAAATTTTTGTTTTCTAAAAAATATGCAAAACTTACCAAAAACAAAAAAAAGTTATATTTTTTCTTTTTTCGATATTCAACCCTCACAATGTTTAGGATGTCCCAAATTACTACAAGAGGTATTTGATTATTTTCATTTGGATGTCGCGGGGGAAGTTGTGAAGGCTGGAGCGGCCGATCGACCTAGATTCGTGGAAGAGATTTGAAAAAAAAAAAATTAACAAAAAAAAACCCCGACCGACCGACCCTCTCTGAAAAAAGCTCTGGAGGGCAACCAAACTTTTTTTTTTGGCCTTATACATTTTGCTCCTTGACAACCTTTAACGGACCATAACTTTAACGGACGTCATTGAGGTTTCATTTTAATCCTGATAGCATGGTCTTTGCAAATGTTGAAAAATGTGAAAATGACAAGAGGCTGCATTTACGGCTGGTTTGGGATGGACGGTCACAATTTTTATGAATACACTGTATAATGACAATTATTCATTTTTAGTGACAGCAAGAATTTTTAATGTGTAATTGTTGTGATTTTATTGTATATAGAATTGATTTCATTTTTGAATACGTCCACGAAATTTTAACCACCACCAGCAATTATTCCATGTTGTGGAATCTACAACAGTACGTAGACAAGACTAACCGGCTAATTTTTGTTTAGTCAATTAAATTTTAAAATTTGTGATAAAAATACTTAGATCAGGAGGTGATATAATATTATGCACATATGATTATTCATTTATTCTATCCCCAGTGGGGACAGAAGCTGAAGAAATCCAAAATAAATTAGATTATGAGAACAAAGTTGATAATTCCAGCACCAAATTGATTAACGTATTTAAATACTTTTGGGGCCTGAAGTTCTTGCAACAGTGCATCTTTGCCAAAAAATTAATAAATGAAGCCATGAAACACGGGTGACAAGGCACAAACATAGTTTTGGATAAAAACCTAGGCTACCCATGCATTTTCTTTTTATTGGCTATTTTACTTAAGTGTACACATTGAGTTACCAATTCAAATTTGTGTAAATTATAGGCATTAGTCATGATCACCAAAGTGAAGTTCAACTTTTCTCAACACCTACTAATTTTATTGCATTTAAGAAAGTACTTCCAACTTATAACTAATAACCAAAACCCATTCTTGTTGAACTTAAAAATGTATACAAAATGTAGTATTTGAGTGAAGAAATCGTGTTGTTAAATATATTTAACCTTCCTTAAAGAATAAGGTTCACTTTTAAATTAACAGGCGTACATTTGGAATCTCCAACTTAAGGAAAATAGAAACACTGCTGACAGTACCCCAAAGAAATGAATTTGGCTGAAAATGGTCTTTTTAGAGCAAGTAATATGATTTTGCTTGTCATTATAGCTCTTTCTCTGATTCAAATAAGTTTTCATACCCAAGTGGATCATGGCTAATGCCTTTAACTGAAACTAAAATTTGAATACCTGTAAGAAAAATACACAACAAACTAGATTGTTTCAAAAATGCCTTCACCTCGGATACCGGGGCATAATATTGGTGTATGTAAATGTTGTGTATATGAACATTACATTAGCTGTAAGATTTTGATATATCAACTTAAAACCAAAATTTTTCTTAGTTCCCCGGTACTTCTAGTGATAGAAATGTTGTAGTTATGTACAGCGTATCTAAAGTTGAGAGATAGACAAACTTCACATTGGCACGAGTTTGTTTGTTTAATTGTTATCACTGTTAGAGTAAGTATACAAGGGGGTATCAGAAAGTTTTAAAGATCAAAAAGGAAAGGGCCTATATCGATGTGGTCACTCGTCTTTGTGTACATTATGGTACAACAATTATGTCAATGGTATTTATATTTTCTATACAGGTGTCGATAGATGTCAACAACCTGCTTCTGCCAACCAGATAAACTGCATGGAGAAATCAAAGATACGTGGCATGACTAAATCTCTGCATTTGAAGGGTAACATCCTAGTAATTATATGCAGACACATCCAAAGTTTAGATATTTGATACCATAGTGATGGTTAGGATCTCCTCTGTCCATTGATACCAAATTGATGGAAATTGGTCGAAATATGACGTCATAATGACGTAAAAAAGCATGGATGACCTGAAAATGTTGATTTTAGCGAAATACAACGTGGATTTTTTTTTACTAAAAGGGACCTCAACAAAGTCGGTATGTGGACAGTAAGTTTTAAGTGGGAGAATTGTGTTACTTTACACAGTGGCCATGTAAAGATGACTCAATGATCACTTAATAACAATTTGTTCCTGGCTGTATTTCTTGTTGGTGATCTTTAAAACTTTTTTGATATCCCCTCATACAATGTGTATTTCTCACCATCTATGTACAGCGTGTCAAATTAGATCAGTTAATTCTGTGTTTTTTTAAGCTGTGAAAATTTGAAAAACACCTTGGAATTATATCATAATAAGTTGATTTTTTTATAAGAAGGAACTTGTAATACACTGTAATCATAATTATAATCATACATTTTCACTTTTAGCGCAGTATATTGAAATTATGATATTTATGTGAAAATGTGGTATTTGTTTGTGTGTGAGCGGCTATTCTTATCAAAAAAATAAATAAACCAAGATATTTATTGTAAAAATATTCTGTAGTGCAGGGTCGAACATGAGTTTGAGAACAATCGTTGAAACATCACTTGGATATAAATGAGCCTCATACTGAAATAAATATTCAGTTTTTAGAATTTGTTCAGTATTTTTTAAGTGCCAATTGCTATTCACCAAATGTTTTCAATTAGGCCTAAAAATTTGGTGTGTTGCCCGTTTCATAAAAATGGAAAAATAAGGTCAGGATTTTTTTCAAATTTTTTTCCCCATTAAACTCACTGTTTCTAACACAGAAACTCACGATAAATGTGTTAAATTAACAAATCTTTGACGTCATGTCAGAAACAACTGAAAAATGATCTTGCTATGTCGTCATATGACTACAACATGCATTGTTTTTAGAGATTTAAAGGTCAAAATCTCCTTCAGGAAACTGACCCAACTTTAAATTTTTCCCAAAAGGGCAAACCTTTTTTTTTTTTTTGGGGGGGGGGGGTGTTACCAAAAGGCTTTATTCCAAGTGTCTGTTTCAGGAATGATAAATATTTGTGCAATTTGCGATATGTCAATTGAGTTGAAATGAGTTGATTCAGAAAGTTGTGGTTGTATACCAAATTTGGTCGATGTATATCAAATTTGGTCAATGATCAATTATTTTACAGAGGTGTAGTCTATGAGTGATAGAGCACTTTCTAAGCATGTCTGAAACTTTAAATATGTACTTAAATAATACATGACTAATGTTAGTGGATTTAATTCTTTAACGAGTACACGGTACTATTCATATAATTGTTCTTGATATGAGTGTACATTTTGAAGGTAGTAACGGTCCGCATGCATCTGCCCTTACAACTTTGAGCACGTTTCAAGAAATATATCCACAAACAATGCTGGGTCCGAGTTGCTGAAAAATTTGTCAGGACTTCTATGCCATGATAAATCTGTACCGTAACATACACGCACAGCAAGATACTGCAACGCAGAGCCGCGTATTGCATAGATACTATGCAGGTACATTGTAGCTTGTTGAGAAAAGGTCCCGCTTGAACCCCCAAGCTGGTATTGATTAGCAATGGGCTAGCCACACGGGTGCGCAAGTTCAGATCAATCCACATCTTTGTAAGCCATTTTGAATCTAGACCAGAGTATGATTTAAGACCTCACAATACATAGTAACAGCTCAGTGGGCATGACTGAATTAATGAAATGTTCAGCGAGGTCAAATTACCACTGCTGTGTATTATATGGGAAAGATGTGAAATTTCACACTTAAATAAACTGCATTATGGGTGTCAAAACTTTAAGCGACCAGAGATTTGTTTAAATATTCATAAAGCTAGTATATAGTATGACCTTTCTCAAGGTAATTTTAATTAAATGGTTGCTTACTTAATAAACAAGCTGTGCTGGGTTGAAAACATGCATTTCACTGTGTAATGTCAATGGGAAATTACTCTCACTGCGGGTTGTTTTGAGCTATTGATTTCAAATTTTGAATGGAATTATGGGAAGTACTTAAAACACCATCTGGATTGTCGTTCATGGAGGTTGAGTTATTGTACCTCAGACATTTTACGGCTCCACATGCCTCACTTCGTGAGTTTTCACAACAGATTTGCAGGAAAATTGGCGTACTTTGGCCAGAGCAAGTCGCAATACACACTACTTGAAACGCAGGCACGCTTTGCACGTGAAACAAAATGCACACGCTGTATATGCGTCAAGTGAAGATTTACGCAATCTGCTTGGATTTGTCCAAACTCCGAATATATTTGAAGGTACAATATTTCTGTTCCATGAGCGACACAAGATCGCGACGTATTCGTATTCCCCTATAAAAATTCCTTGGTGTGATCACACTACCCTAACCACGCTAGAGCTCACTAAAGCTATATGTCAAAAATCTCCAAAAATGTCCAAAGTCCGAATTTGTCATAGATACAGGTTGTACATACAGGGTACCAAATCGCTGCCCGGGCAGTACCCCCATGGTGGCCCGCTAATGGTGTGCCTCGCTAGGGGCACCAGAGGTCATGGGTTCAAATCTCGGTGAAAACATGTCTTTTCTCCTATGACGTAGTTGGACTTAGGCTAGAAATGGAAATTTAACAACACATGGTTAATTGGGAGTATTTTCCACCAAATATTGGTAAACCAATAATGTAAACCATGGTTAAGCACTATGACTGATTGCTGTGTATGTAATTTTAATCTATTACTCTACTCGATTAAAATTATCTGCCGCCCTACGACAGAAGGAAGTATGGGTCAGATTCATGTTTTTGAGATATTAAGGAGAAACTAAATATTTTGTGTCATTTAAATAAATTTAAAATACACAAACTTGTTAGCATTTATTTTGTATTTGATTGTATTCCATTAAAAATATACAATATTTGGCCAATTAAGTTTTAATCGAAAAAATAAATAACTATATCCACACAATATTTACAGAGTTACAAAGTTGCAGCAGCACACTCAAACATTCAAGCATTCTACTGATAAATTATTAATTACTTAAATCCTTTTGGTGAGACCTTTGCACGGACCTAATATAGCCAAAATTTCAATAAATACAAAACACATTTGAACCATTTACAAATCATTTTATAATTGAAAAGGTCAATCTCTTGACCTAAA